>JAHWFP010231754.1:11766-23580 GCA_023313725.1 Lithobius niger | reverse complement strand
CTTTTAACTGTTTTAGTCTACTACGTATAAACAGTTTAGGGCGTTGCGAAATAAACCGATAAGCACAAGCATGTTCATTTTTTCCTGGTACAGGGTTTAGACTAAAGTGAGGTTTCTGTTGGTCTCGTAAATAAATATATGTAACACTGGTGCAGTTTCGAAAACAGAAAAAAAAAATTCGAACACGTAAGCGTTTTATCTTGACTTGTAAAAAATCAATTACAGAAAGGCCTTATCAGGTTACCTTCCACCATGCTTCATCAGAACCGCAGCGGCAAGTGGCGCCAGCTTTTGACAAAATATTGAAGCTTCGTGGTATCGTGTAGATATGATCGCACATTTTTTTTTTGATGTTACAAGATGGCAGCACTTATCAAACCTTGAATGCTTTCTAACTCCAAGCCTCCAAGCTTGCGAACGACGGCTGCGTACTACTCAGCAAGACTCAAAATATGCGACAGTCTGTGAAAACTCAATTAACCGCTTAAAAACTAATTATATGTATTTTATGACTATTTTATGTGGGTTTAAATCCAGTTACATTTTTCTGGAAATATTGTCTTGTCTAGTGATAAAAATAGGATCTGCCTTTGAGTAACGCTAACTCCCAACGGCCTACGTGACGTAATGGGCGTCCCCGGGCAACGGTACGCGACCGGAAATGTGTTCCCGCGTTGATGGCAAGCCAAAAGCAATGGCGGCAGTGATGAAACGGCACCGGTCACGGCGGAGAGCGGCGGCTCTTTCGTTTTTAAGCAATATTTCTCTAGATGGCACCTATCGGGACACGAAGCTAGCCCTGCTTGGAAGAAATGGAAGTTTCGCTAAAATGGAGCGAAGTGCCGTCCCGGCTGAAATCACCATCGTCGGGGCCTCGTTGTGCACGACTCGGGAGGCAAGTTTGGAGTCGGGGTCGGGGACTAATGCTGGTGGAAAAAAGAAAAGCACCGACCCTTTAATGACTGACAATGTCGAAGAAACCGTCGTGGTCACTGCTGTTGCATGCGGGCTGCCAACTAGCGATAGGGACAGGTAATTATTGTGGAATGAATGATGATAAAATTAGATGCAATTTTGAAAATTGCCAATCGGTGCAAAAGATGAAGTGCGGCGATTAATTCTGGGGAGGGGGGGGGTCCTCGTTTGATTGACAAGTTTTTATTAAACAACCATGCGTATCTTGTTTGCAGTGTTTATTTTTTGACCATGTGTTTGTGCAGGGACGATGCTAAGGGGGTTGGGGAGGGGACGCCTCCCCCCCCCCCCTTTCCCCATCCATCAGATCGAAATAAAATAGATCTGATAAAAAAAAAATGGGTAAAAAATTCTTAGAACCTAACCTGGCACAACTGTCCGTCTGTGAACACCCTTACTGTAGCCTGGTTGTGACTTGAGAGAGGCTGTGCAATTTTTCAGCCCGATTTAAAACATTTCAAAACGTTCGGTATGAGAAAGAGAATTGCAAGTGTTCTATTTTTTTAAGTCAATTTTTTTTGGGGGGGGGGGGGGGGGTATAGAATTTTTTGGGGGTTTGCCCCTCCTGACTAAAATTGCTGTTGTCCCAGTGCTTGTGGTGCTTCGTATCAGAAAGGTTAGCAGATTTATTTAGGTTGTCATATTTTTTCTCAACTGTAAAAAAATTGATGATTTTTTAGTTATTTTTCTAAAGGTAGATGTATAAATGCATATACAGGTCCATGGTGGGAGTTGTAGCGCGCTCTGTATTTCACAGCTTTCAATAGGTCGTCTGGGAAAGAAGCTGCAGATTTCACCTTCTTTCTCCAGGCCACTTGATTTCGCTCACAATTCACTTAACGAATTTTCAATGAGCACACTCCTGTCTTCTTCAAGCGGGACGGATTGTTGGACTCTGTTTGCATTCTTACACACCGACAAATCTTTTAGAAGGCCTGAAGACGACGGGCTCGTTGAAAATTCACAAGGTACTGGCGTACATATCTTTACTGTAAACGTGAACGGAAATGTGTGGTGGACTGGAATTAAGCGTTGCGCAGTAGTTCCAATAACCATTTTTTATCGCCAAAATCTTATTTAGGCCAAACAAAAAAAATTATTTGGTTTGCGTTACGCAGTTTAAAAAAATAGGGTTGGTCGGAAAACTATTTTTTTTTGCACTCTTTTTTTGTTACCAAATCAGAAAGTCTTTACTTAAAAAATTGTAATTTAATATTTTTTTTATGCAATAAAGATACATTCATGTTCACGGAACAACGTTTTTCCTTTTCCGGGAAGGATTTGAACCATTTTTGTATCGTAGGATGGAGCGTCAAAATACGAAGGGGGATTTTTTTTTTTCCTTGGACGGAAAAAAAAGTTTAGGGTCGGTCGGGTAACGCAAACCAAACCATTTTTTTTTTGTTTGGTCTTACCAACACAATGCTAACAGACTTTAACTTCCTGGCACACGCAAGAAGAGGTTTTGAGCTTGGAGGCAAGATACGCTGTACTAACTCCAGGGTTGGTTGGCTGGTCTTCGGCCTAAAATCTGGCAAAAATCTACTCGAAAGTCAAATAAAAAAAAGTGTGGCCCTACAATAGTGAAATATTGGCAAATTATAAAAGCTCCCCTTGAAAACGTCACATCATTTACTTTTCAAATTCATTTTCACCTTTCATACTTATTTACCTTATTTACCTTTCATACGCTTACACAGCAAAAGATATTCTTCTCACAATATCTGTGCATAGATATTGTGAGAAGAATATCTTTTACTATGAAAATAAGTGTAGGAAGCGGCTTGCTGGTTTTTGTCGGTAATGACCAGTAAAAACCATGTGTTTGCCACTGTCCTGGCAAAAACCCAATTCTGCTTATCTCGGTGGGCCTTGGCTTAAGGAGTGGTTTCCTTGCTTTAAGGTGATTTAAACGCTAACGTGTGGGTTAGTACTCTGTACAAGCGGTAGAGCCGAGTTGGAAACTCTTGCTGCTACTGATGCTAAAGCCTAAATTGAGGAACAGTAGGCTTCTTCGCAAATACATACACTGGCTGCCTGAATTAGCAAAGAATTTTTTTTCACCATGCCCTAAGGGCTGAAAGCAAAAATGTTAGTGTCGACAGCATGCGGAATTCGGTTTTTGTGTTTTTCCTGTGGCACCATGTAATGTTATCTATGTAGCCCCTAGTTAAAGGCGGAGCTGTAGCTTAATCAACTTTTTTTCAACATGATGATTGTGATCCTACCTAAGTTAATATCAGGAAATTTCGTACATTCTCTGGCACCAGGGAGCAGATAATAAGTTAACAATACAGGGTGTAACAAAAGGTCGTGTCCAAACTTAGGTGACTAATTCCTTAGGTCAAACTAAGAATATAATTCATATAAACATTTGGCCAAAAACGTCTTATTCTTTGGTTATCGCATGAATTAAGAACCCAAATTCCAGCTCAGCCTCCCCACCTCCGCCCACGCTCTGGCTATTACAAAAAACAAAACCACCGTTGGAATTTTCGAATATGTCCGAAACTCATTGGCTCGACGGTGTCAAACCTGCATTATTGTTCAGGGAAGAAACTTTGAACAATTACCGTAACTGCTATCCCCCCAACCACACACAGGAACCAGGTGTCTTTGGGAAAAAATAACATTTTTATTTTTTTATTTTTATTTTTACGAACCACTCCAGCACTTCACGTCGTCTGCAGGGCATTTGCAAACCTGCTCTAACGCCCAGGGAAGGATTTTTGACGAGTTATTGTGAACCATCTCGCATTGCTGACAAGGACTCGTCACAATATCACCGAACTTACAGCAACTGGACTATTAAATCGACACAAACCTCCAACACTGTAGTAAGAGATGGACAACAGATTCCGACAGACTAATAATCCAGCTGCTGCACGTTCGTGCAGTGTTAAGTGATTCCCTTTGACCCAGTAATACTGTTATCGGCCTTTTCCTATTTCACAATGTTCTTATTTTAGTTTCGAACTGTGCAGAACTGATGTTCGCGTTTAATACTTCGCGTTATTAAAACCTCATGGTATTATCAGTCCTACATTAACACCGACTAACGAAACAATTGTTTTCGAACAATTGTTGCTTCCCCTCCAGGACAAATTATTTGGCAATAGAGATATTTTTCCTTTAGTTTGATTTTGATTCTTAACAGTTTGTTCTCTACCTTTTCATTGTTCATTGTCTTCATTCACTACCTTCCTGTTCTGATTTGTTTTTGCAATATCAAGAGTGTTGGTGGAGATGGGGAGGCGGAGTTGGAATTTGGGTTCTTAATTCATGCGATAACCAAAGACCCAGACGTGTTTGGCCAAATGTTTATATGAATTATATTCTTAGTTTGACCTAAGGAATGTAAGGTTGCTAAGGAAGTAGACGATTAGTTTCAAGACAAGGCTCAATTCCAATTTACTTCTTACTGTACAGCTAGGGGACTGCACACAATAGCATTACATATTAGGCATCAGCCAGAATTTACCCTTCTGACTGACCCTGTAGGCTCCAGAGGTTCTGACCGTTCAGTCCGAACCCCAAACACCAATTCCTGAGAGGCCAGGATCGAGCTGTTATATAGCTGCCCGAGTCCTAGCCTCGAAACCAAAGGATGACGGCTAAGCCGGCGCGATCCGGTTCTAACTGGAGTCGAACAATAGAACACTCTCGCACCCGACTGTTGGGCGCTGTGCCAACTCCCGCGTGTATGCGGTGGTTAGCAGCATGCGCACAACAGCTCTGTTAACGGCAAGGCGCACCCAGGGAGCGCCTGCTCCGTAGATTGCGTGTTGCCGTCGATGTACGCCGGTTACATCCCCCCTCCCCTAAGAGTTAGCTTAGGTGAAGGAACGATGTGCCTTACATAACGCTATGAGTACCCTCCTGTACCGCAAGGTTAGTACCCAAATTTTCGTTTCGAGCGATTTATTCTACATGAACCTTAAAACTATACAGAGTTTCACGATTTCTTAAAAGATTAGCCTATAATGTGGCCCATGCATTAAAACTATTAACATATTTTCGTAAAAAAAACAATCTTCGTTCCGAAGCCCTGACATATTTACAAATCCACATCACCACTAACACAAGAGTTCACAACAGTTCCTGAATGTCGCATTCAAACAGTTTCTCTCCACCGTGTACGTGTGTGTTTATGTACTATGCACTGCACCTCCCTAAATTGGCTTCATTCTCCACCAATTTATGACCTTGTGTTTGCAACTGCGAATTATACAATTGTTCGTATTCATCACACTCAAATGGCTTCTTTCCTGGGCAATGAATTTTTGTCGTAAGACATAAAATTCTAGTTCATGTGAATCCATAATGTCACTTTAAGTTTTTCAAAAGTTTTGAATTCGAGTTAGTGCTATTTTCAAATTCTCACTTTTTCACTTTAGTTCTGCATTTAATTGGTTTTCACAATAGTTTTGAAGTTCCGCCAATTTTTGTTCAAATTTGCACCAGGTAAGTATAGTGTTTTTTTTTTCTCTACTTTTAACGTCTGTAACATTACTTAATTTCATTTTATTTCACTTATGTCACCAGGGCTTAGTTCGTGTATGGGCTTCAGAGAGGGGGGGGGGGGTTGAAAAGTTTTAACTTTATTCCGACCCGCTGCTCTCCTGTGTGACGCCCATTAGGTCCTCCGGCCCCAGTTGAAAACGCTCATCTTCTTCATCTACTTCTGGATTTGGTGGAATAGGAATGTTCTCCAAGGGTAGCCCAGCTGCTGTATGGTCCTGGATTTCGGCTGTGTCCTGAGTAGAGGGCATCCGGGTAGAAGTTGCTGCTGGTGCTCCCCAAGGGTTATCCATTTTTGGTGGTAGATCGTTGGCATACTTGAGCTTCATCCTCTCGATCGACGGATGGTCTGGCTTTCCAAGTTGAAGTTCATACGCTGCCAGCTCTTGGTCCCAATAGGCCTGCGACATAGTGCTTGTAGACTTGGCGAAAAAGCACTTTCTTTCAAACTCGCCTGTCCAGACTTGGGCGTACGTGTTGCTGGCGAATGATGGTGGTTTGGGTAGCCTTCTCTGCGGTTTTTGGTTTTGCAGGTGGTGGTGGTGGACCTGGTTTCCTATTCTTGGAATGGCGTTGGCGTTTTTTCTTGTTGCCCTCGGTGCTACCACGCTGCTTGGGCCTACATCCCTGAGCTTGGGTCGACGGTCCTGGAGCTGGTGACGATCGATTGCCTTCTCCTGGAGGTTTGACCTGCTGCTGCTTAGCACCCTCTGACATCTGACTGGTTGAATTTTCTCCACACTTCGTCTCGGCCCTCCTTGCAGACTCTTCCCTCTTTTTCTGCCCATAGCCTGGTGAAACTTCTCTCCTTCCCGTCTTTCCATCCTGATTTTGTCCCAAAATCTTCCTCTAGTTTTTTTTTTCTCAGCCAACCTTCCTTCGACAGATGGCCACGACGATGTGCTGGACAGATCAACCTGTTTACGTTTTATATGATTCGAAAAAAACGCGTTTTCGTTCATCTGCGCAGCTCGACCTCGGGGTTTTGATTATGCAAAATATGCTAATTCGCCCGCGAATCGTTCAAAACCCGGAAGTATCGCACAACTGTACCGTCTCTGTTCCTACTCGCCCGTTTTGTACATCGTTCCCGTTAAACTGCTGCTGGCTTGCAGTATTGCTTCACAAGCTAAGGATTGAAGTACCAGGTAAGCATAGAAACGCCTTTAATCTATTGGAGTTTCGATATTTGTGAAATTGTGCGTAAAAAAAAGGTTTTTAGGTGGTATTCAAGGCAGAAACGGGCCGACGCCATTTCCTCCTCCTAACCTCCCTAAGTCTTTTTTTTTTCGTGGGAGTGGGAGATTTAGTCCTACGCCTGCCTCCCCCCCTCCCCAATTCCTATCACTACGGTAGGGAAAAGGTGGCCAGCGGCCCCCCCCCCCCCCCGTCTCCTTTAGACAAAAGTGAGTGGTACAAAATACATTTTGAATTCTGTAGTTATGCGTAATTCGTGTCAAACGAGTGTGGAAATGACGCTAAATTCTCGGCGTTTCCATTTTCGTTTCCTCTCTTTTCAGTTATTTCAATTGCAGCACCATTTCATGTATGCCAATATTTTGTAACAGAAAAGAGTAAATCTTGTGATTTCTTGGTTTTAGGGCTTAAAACCGACCTAGTATTCCACGTGAAAAAAAATGCTTAACCTGCGTTATTGGTTACTTTGACTCCCCCCCCCCCCTGCCAATTTGTTTTCGCAAACTGTAGGAGTGGCGTGGTTTGTCATGTAACGCTGGTTCGTTTTTCGTATTTCTAGGAATAACCTTGTTCTTTTTTGGTTCAGGGACCTTTGGGGGGGTCACATTTGCCGGAAAAAAGAATGGTTTTAATTGAGCTACATTCAAGGGACCGCTTTCAATTCCCGTTGTAATGTCGCGCATCATGTACGTTTTTTCGGATTTTTGTGCCGAAATTACGTATGGTCCTGTGTATTTCGGGGCTAGGGAGGAAGCTATCCCTCGCGCCGCATTTGACAGGATGTGTGTACGGCGGACTACATAATCTCCCACTTTTAGAGTTAGAGGTTTATGTCGTCTGTCAAAATAGACTTTTTTCTGTGCCCTTGATGTCTTCATAGACTGCTTTGCCAGTTTATACATCTCAGAAAAACGCTGTACTATCTCCATTTGAACCTCAGTCAAGTCCTTGGTTTTTCCGGGGAGCGGTCTCGCCGTTAGTTGAGAGAGCTCATACCCCCATGGACCAGCTGGGTTTCGTCCAATGTTCAGTTCACTGGGAGTAAACTTACTAGATTCGGACACCGAACTTCGCATTGCAAAGGCGAATTCCTGCAAATGAAGATCCCAATCATGGTGAGAGGCAGTGAAACAACGTAACATGTGTTTTATTATCTTGTTATGCCTCTCCGTCAAATTAGCCTTCGGGTTGTACGGGGTTACGTAGTGGGTTTTTATACCCCACGAGGCCCACAGACTACGCCATAAATTTGCTATGAAACAAGGTCCATTGTCTGACAGGATACGATCGAACCAGCCCCACCGGAGCACGACCTCCTTCACACATTCGGCCACTTGTTTAGCTTTAGCCGTCCTGAGAGCAAAAAGTTCAGGCCAGGAACTAAACTCATCCAGGACTACGAGGATCCAACGTCGACCTCTCTTGGTTACTGGTAAAGGGCCAAGAAGATCCACGCACACCCTCTTCCAGGGGGCATTAGGAGGGTCCATAGTGGTCAGGAGTCCAGCAGGTTTTGACGTGTCAGTTTTGCAAGTCTGGCACTTCTCACAGCTGCGTACGAACTCTACTATGTCCTTCCTCATGCCAATCCACCCCACCAGCTCCTGCATCCGTTTTAAAGTTTTATAAACTCCAAAATGGCCTCCCAGTGGTGAGTTGTGAACTGCAGCAATCGCGTTATGACGTAGCGACACTGGTAAAAACGCCCTAAAACGTGTGTTACCTTCAACTACATCCCTAACGTTACGTGGAACATAAGTTCTGCACAAGATCCCATCACGCAAGCAGAGCCTACCCGGGGTAAGGATGCTTCCGTCCACAGCTGATGTACATTCAGCTACATTGCCTAGCCTAGCAATATGGCGCGATGACCACTTGTCACCAACCTGCGCCGCACGGATTTGTTCCAAGCTTGGAAATCCGTTGGGATTCTTGGTTACTTTTACACGTTCCACCTTACAATCTACCATCAGTATGGGGTTTTTTGCTTCATCCTCATACATTCTAGAGATTGCATCTGCCACCTGGTTTTGAGACCCCTTCTTGTAACGGATCTCAAAATCCATTCCTTGAAGTTCAAGGATCCATCTCGCTAGTCTCCCTGAAGGTTGTTTCAAGGACTTCAAGAACGACAATGCACTGTGGTCTGTCTCAATCAGAAATGGGGCATTTTCAATGTAAGGCCTAAACTTGCGTACGGCAAACATTACGCTTCCCAGTTCTAATTCAGACACGCAGTGTTTTTTCTCAGCATCCGACAGTTTTCTTCCTGCGAACGCCACTGGTACCAGTCCACGTCCTTCGACGTGTTGGGACAAAACTGCCCCAAAACCTGAAATCGAGGCATCTGACGAGATTTCGAACCTTTTATCCAGATCTGGTAATCCCAAAACACAACCTGATAAGCTGTCTTTGAGTTGTTGTACCGCATCTGAGTGTGTTTTGTTCCACTCCCAGACTGCACCTCCCTTTAGTAACTTGTAAAGACAAGCTGCCTTGACATGGAAATCTCTGATGAATGCCCTATAGAAGCCCATCATTCCCAGAAATCGTCGGAGCGATTTCAAGTTACTAGGTTCAGGGTAATCCCGGATTACCAATACCTTTTCTGGTAGTGGTGACAACTCATTTGGTCTTATGAGATGCCCTAAATACGAGATTTCCTTTGCACAAAAGTGTACTTTTTTCAGATTTACTGTGAGGCCAGCTCTTCCTAGCCTACCCAGTACATCTGCTATGTGGTCTAGATGGCTCTGGTAATCCTGGCTGTAGATTACTAGGTCGTCAACATAGACCATAGCATGGGAATACATAGCATCCCCCAAAGCCATGTCCATAAGGCGTGCAAAGGATGCTGGTCCATTGCAAAGCCCATATGGCATTTTTTTGAACTGCCATGACCCCATGTGGCAACGAAAACAGGTATACTTCTTGCTTTCAGTTTCCATTCCTATCTGCAAGAAGCCTGATTTCATGTCCAGAACTGTAAACCACTTTGCCTTACCAAGCATGGAAAACACCTGGCTAGCATTGCTGGTTGGCTGCGAGTCTTTTACTGTCTTGCCGTTCAAAATTCTGTAGTCAAGACAAAATCTCTTAGCCCCCTCCTCACCTTTTTTAGGGGCAAGGCAAGGTACAGCTCCCCAAGGGGACACAGAGCGTTCTATTACATCTTCCCTGATCCATTCCATCATCTGGGCTTCAATAATAGCTCTTGTCTCCTTATTTACTGGTCTATGAGGTAACCTTACTGGTCTGGTACCAGGTTCCACCTCAATCCTGTGTTGGTAGAGATGAGTGCTGCCTCGTTTTGATGTTAACACATGTTTAAATTTGTGTAAACACTTCCTAAGCTGCTTTCGTTGTGCATTTGAGCAATGAGCTTGTTGGATTTTTTCTTCCAATAAGGCATCATCTTTTGCACGCCTCTCCTGATCTACCTCCACCTCCAATTGCTTAAGTTGTTCAACTTTCGTTTGATCAGCTTTTGCAAAAGGAATTGTTTCTTGTTCCTCTGGTCCTACACGCCAGCCACCATTTTGGATGTCCGGTATGAGGCCAGTCCGACCCAAGAAATCTCGTCCTAAGATAACGCTGTCTGCTGCGTTTTCTAGAACTAAGAAAGTCTGCTGTGCAGAATAGCCACCAGGCCAACGTACCGTTGCTCTACAATAACCACTACCTTGGATATTACCAGCCGCCAAAATAAAGGTTACACAGCAATCCCTGCGCCACTTTACGCCCTTTGCCTGCAAAGTACGTGCAGTAGCCCCGGAAATGATACTTGAACTGGCACCCGTGTCAATCAGTGCCAAAAAAGGTTCCCCTGCCACTTTAATGTTTATTAAAGGTACAGTCCCTGATTTGGTTTCTTCCTCGACACCTTTAAACAAACGCACATTTGGTGCAAAGACACGTTTTAATGTGCCTTTCCACAGTCCAGCCCTAGCTCTCCAATCAGCGCTTTTCCCGGTCGTAACGCGGTTTAACCAGGTTAACGACCTTCTTCTGCGTTTTTTGGCTTGTTAGGGCACCTATTGGACCTGTGCCCCTGTTCTTGGCACGTCCAACAACTTCCATCAAAGGGTTTTCTTTCCCTTTTAGGTTGTTCTGGCGTATTTTCTTTTGCAACACCCGCTTTCTGTACATTCGCTGCTTTTGGAGCAGCCTTTACAGAGCCCGTGGTGCTTTGCGTGTGATATTTGCCGGCTCGATACCCCCGTGGGTCAAGAGCAGCAAAAGACACCGGTTCAACCTTGTGTTGGAACGCCGGTGTGGTTCCCGTGCTGGTTGTCTGACCCGCACGTAGCACCGTTTCGTTCCTTGAAGGCTGACTTCCCTGCACGGCTTCACTGTAAGTGGTGAATCCGCGCCATGCCAAACGTGGCTCTACAGACAAGGATGGGTTGGGGGGTGGCTTGTAAGTTCTCTGTGTTAGCAGAAACTGACTAACCTTGCCTCCTTCCCTCACCAATTCTCGCAGGGAGTCGAACCGACGACCCTGAAGATGTTGCCTATAGTCTGGGTGCATTTTTGCCAGAATATGCCTAATTTTCTCTGCTTGAGTAGCATTAGGCCATAACCGGTCAAAATACCCGCACACAGCTTGAACATAACTTGAAAAAGGTTCCTCTGGAGCCTGAGTTCTTTCTTCAAGTTCTCTTTTTAAGTCCTCGATATAATTTGGACTTTCAAACTCCAAATTAAAATCTGACTCGAAGGTGTCCCAGTCCCTGTAAGGACCAAACACCCTGTACCAGCGTTCCGCCTCGCCTTGCATAGCAAGTGGAACAACGGTTTTCAGTACATAAGTTTCTGATAAGCTTAGTGCAATGCTGTACTTATACAGCGCTTCCAAAAACTCAGACGGCGATTTTTCATCACCATGACCTTTGTACGAAGGCATGGCGATTTTTGGCGATTTTATGCTCAATCCCTCAAACTGATTTTGCATTAAATTCTGGCCTAAAAAATCGTCCCTATGTTGCCGGTTAAAATCCCCGGCCGCATAGCTAGGGCCAGTCCGGCCTTGCACATTTCTATGCTCAGCTTTCCTGTTCCTAGATGGCGACACTCTGTGCCTACGTTCAGGTTCATAATCCCTGAACGTATTTACATCCG
>JAHWFP010231753.1:11437-35787 GCA_023313725.1 Lithobius niger | reverse complement strand
GGGGGGGATTTTAGTGCCAAATGCATTTCACCCGAATGCCATAACTTCGGCTACATCCTGAAAAGAACAAATGCAAGGCGTTTTTATTTTTTTTTATTTTTATTGTATTCTGATGAAGGTATCGCCTGCTTGACACCTCCAATACCGAAATATAAGGTTTAATTTATCCTCTCTTGTGATTCTGGCTACAGTGTTTTTGTTCCAGTTTTCCATACTGCACACGTAACTTACTTACTCCCTGTGTGGTAGAACTCTCACACAATACAGAAGAAGAAAAGATAAAACGAAAATAGGGCCAGAATTGTAGGAGCAACGTCAAGCGTAAAATGGTCGTTTCGAACCCTAACCGGCTTCCAATCACAGCACTCTAGCACAGCAGAGAAGCATCCGCACTCCATTCAGGGGCCCAAACTGCTTGCTCTTGTGTGCGCGGCGTATCTTGAGTCCTGCAATTATTTTATTTTATGAGCGGCTACGTCTTCATGGAGGAGGCGGCTTTAATCGACGGCCGCCATTGTTCTTGTAACCATCTTGGATATCAGCAAGGCACTCTGCTTCTAAAAACGTACAATCGATTATCTGTGTTCCTTCTGCAGCGAACTCAAGATAGAGACGCTATAGAGCAGTGACACGACGTAGTATTATTGCATATAACTCTATGCTGGAGCCTTAATGGGTTAGCTGCAAAGGGCACTGCAGAGAGAAACAGAAGGGCGTCATCCTGAAGCCGATGCTGTGAAGAGTGATTTCTTAGACCTAAAACGCGCGATTTTTGTTGTTGGAGAAAACAACGTTATTTTAAGCCTAAGAAATCCGCTCTTCCGTTGTTTTTCCGTCCATTTTTATGTAGTGCACCTTGTAGTTATACCCTCCAAAACTCATACTGGTGCCAATATGGCGGCAAATGTCACTGCCTCTATAGTTCTTATTATTCTGGTTTGATTTTCATTTTAGTTTTTTTTTTATGCATTGGTGACGAAGTTTTATTGCCTACAAATTTTATACCGTGAGTGATGTCAGGAGGAAATCAATAAAACATACAACGTACGCTTTATTTCCTTCCAGGTGATGTCGAATTAATAATTAGAAAATAATCGCTTTGATAGCATTTGACAAGATAGTCAGTTTCTTGTCCAAAGGCATGAATGACATCATGACATCATCCTCAGGGAAAATGATTCAGTAAACTGAGCTATCAGTTTACCCACAACTTAACTGATCACCAGGTGCATGAGTACACTTAATGAGCTGAGCTGTTGGTTGCAGACATACAACCAGGATCTCTGTATAAGGCTTCCTCGGCATAAAACGTGTGCACATGACACCTCATAGCGACGTCTAAAACGAAATGAATCACTCAATCCGATGCCCAGGAAACTTCCAAACGAACGCAACGATTTATGTGAAGGTCATGAAAGGATAAAGCAAGAAACGAGGAAACTTATTGCCTGAAAAGTTTCCGAGTAGAAACTGAGAGATATATGCGAATGCTCGAAAACAGCTGTTTTTCAAGGCCCGATTGCTGGTTATTGGGAAATGTTACAGACCAACCCCGATCTTTCCATTTTATAATAAAAACTACCTTAAAAGATAGTACCGACTACGGTCGATTTGCAGGGTTGTCTTTTTTTGTGGTACATTCTTTTTTGTTTCTTGGTGGAAGAGCCACAGAGGTGCTAAATTAGCCAGCTGTACCTTGCAGGCAAATTAGCATGTACCGACTGGTGTATCCCCGTTTCACCGAATCCCCTTTCGCCGAAAATTAAGCTCCGATAAAAAAATCGACGAAAGGGTAGTTTCCGTTTGAGAAGTTAAAGAGGCATTCCTAATTGAAAGGAATTTGAGATTAGGTGCGGTTTCGGATGTTATGTGTTTAGCCGCAGCGAGTGAGCGAGGCACATTATTCGGAAAAAAAAATTATTCGGCGAAACGGGATTCAGACGACACTGACTAAAATTCGGCGAAACGGAATTCGGCGAAATGGTCATACAACGTACGTCTCCGGTACACAGTATGGCCACTTGTTGCTGCAGACGAGGACGTTTGTTAAGCTTAAAAGAATAGAACAGAGGAAAATTATACATTTAACTTTAAAACCTTGTGCGAGACAGTGTAGCAACTTGAAAAAAATAACAAATAAATTTTTTAGGACTAATAAAAATTTGAAATTCGCCATTAGTTGTCAATGGGTATTTGCAGCTTTTCCCCAAAAACCTCTCTCGGCGGCCATCTCGCCTAAGGGCGCGTTTAAGCAACGGATCGCCTTTGCATTCTCGCAGCTAGAAGCAAGAAATCATCTGAAATTCCAACATGGCGGCGGTTTTAGCTATGTCGACTCGCAATTAAAACACTGAATAATCCGAGTTCGGAAGCGGCTGTGAAAATTTCGTCAGGAGGAATTCTTTATCTTATTGTCACGGATTATAAGACTTAAAGCATTTACTCAAACGACGTCGGATTTAGCTAATCCCGATTTAGCTAATCCCGGCAAAGCTTTGTTACCATGGCAACAACAACTTTGTCATTGTGATTAAATTCTAGCTGAGTGAATGCAAAGGCGGGTCGTTGCGTAAACCTGGCCTAATACACTTTCGTTGCTAGGTTACACGTGACAATGTTGCATTCCAGCGGCCATGTGTGCCTTTGCCTCTTAAAAAACGGCTCAATGCCTTGTCGTTGTATTGCCTTGTCAATGCCTTGTCGTGTCAGAGCACTACACCCACAAGGGTTATTAGCCCAGAAACGCCAACACAATGAAGTAACAGAAAATTAAAACACAATTTAAAGATACCTATTCACCAAATGACAGGCTGCAGGATTTAGCGTCATCTACCATTATTTAGTTCGATGCAGCACTTGGTTTCAACAAGCGAAGAAATGCGCGAAGAAATTTCTTTTCACACAACAAACAATCCACTTGCCTTCTTAATTATTGAGTGTCAAGTTGTAAAGTCGGTGTGTCCACGTGCACCCGGGAGCAAGTGGTCAAGGTTTACGATATCACTGTCACTAGATGGCGCCCATGCAGCAGTTAAAAAATCTTCGTTTCAAAACGATCGATAGCTGGGAAAAAACCGCTTAACTTTGGGTGTAATTAGGCTTAACTTTGCCGCTCAATGATTAAGGAAGCACGTGGCCTGTTTGTTTCGTAAAAAGAAATTTATTTGTGTGTTCTTTCGCTTGTTGTGTTGAAAGTAAGCGCTAGACGGAACTAGATATCGGTACATGGCTATAGATGTTGCAGCCTGTCATTTGGAGCCAATGCACCTTTAACCTAGAATAACGGTGATGCTAAAAAACGTAAAGTGAGTTATTTTTTCTGTTTATCACAAACAATAGTTATTTGCGATATTAGTTATCTCTGGCATGACCAGATGACTGCCATAGCGGGATTGTTCAGAAAGATTTGGGCAACCCATGTGGTGCTATCATAGTGGACATTTTTTCTGTTCGTTCCAGTGCCAAAAGCAGGGAAGGACAAGTTTCAGTAGAGTAGTGACAGACGAGTAGTGAGCGAGTTGTTGGGCAGACGGCTTCACTGGGCACCAGAGAGTTGGGGATGCTTGCGTGATACCCAATTCAGATTTCGTGTTGGACAGAGTGCCCAAGATGAAAAGTTTCTCATGGAGTCAGGATTCCAAGAGGCATGGTTGTAGGGGTTGGTGGTGATGGCTGTCTTCTTCAGATTGTAAGGCAACTTATGACATTGATGTGTATTGGTAGTCTGGTAGTACAGGTAACTGGTGCTCTTCTAGCACAAAGACAGTTTCTCATGAAGGTAGGAGGCTCATACTCCTTGCCAAAGACTGCCTACCATGATCTGCCTCAAGGCAGCTGTATGGGCCCCCACATGCTTGCAATGTTTTTAAACGGGTTGTTTCGTCTCGTGGCACCTTTCTGCAGCATTGTTGCCTAAGCTATCGATGTGGCTATTGGCTATTTGGCAAGTTTGAGATGACGTGACTGAGTTGATGTGTGTCCTACAAGTGATTTTGTGGTCGGTGGAATCATGGCTTGGTGACCGAGGAAGGAAATTGTCAGCGGTGAAGTAGCAAGCCGTGGTCTTTTGTTGAAGAAGGCCAAAAACAATACAGTTGTTGAGCTGTGGCAATCGGATTGTAAGTGCGCTGCGAATTTGCTACTTGGGCGTCTGAATGTCTGGATGGACAACGAGAAGTTGTGTACCTCTGGTGCCCGGTAGTACACGGGCTTCGGTTGTTAGCTGATCGTAAATCCTGATGAGGCTAGTTGATAAGAAGTTGGGATGAGCATGTCGAATTCTGCGTCAGATCTTTATGCAATTTGTTCAGTCTCTCATCTACTAGCATCTGCCGTTTCTGCGTGGAGTGTATGCAGTTGGTGCAGGGAGAGATAAATGTTCGACAGAGAATAATCACTGGGTGTCTGAAGAGCACTGCGATCTTGGCTCTGCATGTCGAGGGAGGATTAGTGCTATTAGAGGAAAGGGCTAATATAAGGACCAGCAGCTTTTGATTGTGAGAAACTTGGATTTTTTTTTTGGGGGGAGGGGGGGGGGGGGGGGGGACAGGAACCTGGTTAAGCGTGTCCTTTGGAGTTTTCTTCCATTGGTGGCTTCCTGCTGGATATGCTAGGAACAGGTGGTACTGGAATGAAGCTATACCTAGTCTCCTGTCGGCCATTTCCCAGTTCGTGCAGTCTAGTCGTTTCCCCAGTTGGTTCCTGATTATTTCAACATACCCAGCATGCTATTAGTTTGGACCTGGGAGGTATAACATGCCAGGTACAGGGCAATAGGACGTGCTATGCAATATGATGTGGGGGTCGTCTCCTGGGTTAAGGATCTTATGTGATGCATAATTTTTCCATGCGTAGTGTGGCGGTATTCGTGCGTGGATGCTTGATGTGAAGCAAGGCTATTCTTATTGGCTGTGCAATGTATCTAACATTATGGGCTGCAGAGCTAGTCGCCTTGGGAGTGCGACAGTTGGAGATATTAACTGTCTCTCAGTTGCAGTTCTGTTCCTGCATAGACTCTTTGAAAGAATGGACCTGAGTGCTGGAGATTGGTGGTTATGGAGAGTAACATTTACAACTGGATCACGCACTGTCTGAAAATCAGAAGATTTTTTATTTTTATGTTGCTATTCTTATAGTGCCTGCTGTGTCTACGTCCCCATTTTTTTCCAAATGAGACCATTTTTACAGACTCCGAATTTCGATGCGGCGTGGAGGGGGGGGGGGGGGGGAGAGGAACATTCGCCCACAACATTTTCGGCCAGTACATTGGCACAAACGACAATGAAAGCCATTTGAAAGTCTCAATGGAGGTCTCATTCTCACCCCGGGTCTTCTAATAAAAAAAAATGTTTTTTTTCCCCTAAAAATTGTGCTACCGCAAAAAAAAAGTACTAAAAAAACGCATATTTTTAGACTATACATTTGCTCCCATAACAATGGCTTCATTTAAAAAGCCATTGTTCTACCCAACCATTGTCCGCAGGGAATGTGTCTGCCATGTTGTCATTATGAAACAGTGAATCGCCATTACACAGGTGAATTTTGGTAAATCAGTTAATATTTAATATTTAAAATATAAAAATTTGTTTCGGGGCCAGAATGAAGGAGGGGGAAACCAAAGTGTAAAGCTCCTTGTTCGTATCACCTCCCACTCATCGTTGAATCTCCTTGCCCAGTTGGAGATACGCAGATCCTTCTTTGCAGTGAGGTTAATCGAGCCTTGGAACTCACTGCCGGAGTCGGTGGTATCTGCTCCATCCGTGGGCTCGTTCCGACATCGACTTGAGGAGGTGGACCTGATGCATTTTCTCATGAGACCGGATTTCTGCCTCCCGTAACGGGTGGGTGTAAATTGGGAGACAAATAAAATTCTTTTTTTTTTTTTTTAATATTTCTTCCATAGTTAACATCGGATCAGGGTAAATGGCATATCTGCCCTCCCGTTTCCCAAAACTCATCATTTGGTATTTTAAACCTTTATTATTATATTATGAAATCGACCCAGCATTTTAGAACCTACCAAGGCGCGTTACAAAATCCGAGAACCAGTATCACATATCATGAAATAAACCTACACTCACATATCACAATCGACATCAAGGCCTCAAGGACTTTGCGTGAGGAATTAATAATAATGCGCGGAAACGCAAGGTGGTGATATCAATAAGAGCCAGGTACTTTCGGCTTAACACGTGTTCGCGCAGGCGTCATTCACAATGTTGGACAGAAAAAAAAAAGCGTGGTTGGAAGTAAGATTGATGCTCGTGTGGCGTGTTAAGCAAGAATTTGGACCAGCAACAGCACGCGAAACAATAGACTTGCGTGAGGCACGTTGTGCAAGGATTTGGATCAACTGCAAGCGAAATAATGACGTGTTCAAGGGTTGAAGCGGAAAACCGTCAAACAGCAACCTGCAGGATAGGCAGTTTTGATACGGACTTGACAGTTTAATGGATCCGTGTGGGATCATTGCGAGTGGGCTGTCGAGCCAACGAGTTTGCAGTGTGGTATAGGAGTGAAAATTATAGCGCATCAAAACTGACGTCAAACATGAAAAAGGAAACTTTGAAAGTGACAGGCGGGAAGCAGAGCAGACCCTTTTCTCATCCTGCGCTATACCGTCCGATTAACATCGTATTTTGTACACACACACACACTCCATTCCTTTTAGTCTTCTGTACAGCCGAAACGGCTGAGAAGACTGTTGCAACGGTTTTGTCCGTCCGTCCGTCACTTTTTTTCAACTTCGGAACAGTACCAGATTGAGATACAACGACCAAAAACTAGTTTAGAAACACGGCAAATTAAAACATTGTTGCTTCCTTATATACTTTGTTCCACATTATGTTTTCAGAAAACTTACTGTATGACGCCACGTTTTCTTCCAATATTAGTGCAAAAAAACCGTAAACATCCCATTCGTAACCTCTAACAGTAACTATGTTGAGTCGACAAGTGTAATATCCACATGTTTTTGCACTCTTAGTGCAAGGAAACGGGTCGTCATTTAGTCAGTTTTCTGAAAACATAATGTGGAACAAAGTATAGCTAAAGTGTTCGCGGCCTATCTTGAGTTCGCCCCAGAACGACACAGATAATCAATTGTATGTTTTGGTAGCAGAGTGCCTTGTTGATATCCAAGATGGTTACAAAAACAATGGCGGTCGTCGACTAAAGCCAGGAAGACGTAGTCGCTCATAAATACCTGCAGGACTCAAGACAGGCCGCGGACACTATAATAGGTTTTCTCGACGTAACTCAACGATTAATAATATTTGATCGTCGCATTTAAACACTACAGGAAAACACGCAACCGTAAATATAAAAGGATTTCGTTAACGACACACATTACCTTCATTTAAAATAGTCTCAATACCGTGTTGCACGGATGAATAGGCCTACTCTTGGCTGAATTCTTCCCGTAAGTTGCTACTTCTGAAATTAAAACGGCAGATAAAAAAAATTAGACCCCAAAACTGGAAATTAAGCCTAAAGCTGAAAATTAGGCCTTAAATCACGTTGCCACGGTAACGTCGAACCTCTGCACCGTGTTGCATAAATGAATAAGCTAGCTCTCAAACCCATTTCTCCGTTAGCTGCTACTTACGAAATTAAAATGGCAGGTAAAAATTAGGCGTAAAAGCTGGCAATTACACCTAAAATCTGAATCGAGACCTAAAAGCGGAATTGTGATGGTTACTATTTGTAAGTTTATAGTACAGTGCCTGTAATAAGGCAGCTTAGCAAGAAAATCGTGCACATTTGGCCCAAAGAATGAAACTTGGAACTCGTGCAGTGTGTATCCTCATGATCAATTATTGATATAGAAGCTCCTTGACAACACGTTTGCATGGCCGCCATCGTGGGAAAATGGCCGCCAAAACAAAACATCTCCGTAAATATTAATATTTTAAAAGCACAATGTGAAGAGAAAATGTTCAGCAAAGAATAATCTGGGCAAGAAATGTGGTATGCATCTTTTAGGTAAAAGCAACCATTGAACCCCAAAATCGTATTTCAAGTTTACTCACCTTAATTTGCACGAGCGGTCCATTGTTCAGTTGGTTGTTATAGTGACCTTCGGTCTCAATTTCTGCTGCGAGCTTTCCAAAAGCCCGAAATGGACATTCTGAAAAGTAATAGTTTAGCAGCAAAAGCGTTTGGTGATTTTCGAATTTAAAGTTGTCTTGCGAGCCCTCTAATAGCTCGAAATAGACGTGCTTAGGATTTTCTGTAAGATGGTGATCTATTCTTTCCACCAATCTTAACTGAAATTGTATAGCTTAGATACAAATAAAATATGAGCATTACAATGGAGACCGTTCAACTATTACGTCATCAAGAAGGGGGGGGGAGTAAGGCTCGCCTACTGGTGACGAATGCTGATGAGAGAGGGGGGGGGGGGGTTGGCCAGTCGATGACGTAAGCACCGAGGGGGTGGGTGTGAGCAATTGATGACGATTGATGACAAGGGAGGAAGGAGGGTTGAAAATGGCCAATTTCTTGATGACGTTATATGTATATCTTGAACAGTCCCATGGCACTTTGAATCAGGCGTAGGACGGTCCCTATCTAAGTTAAACAATTTCGGTTAGGAATGATGGAAAAATAGAAAATATAGATCCCCACCTTTTAGAATATCCTAAGCATGTTCATTTCGGGCTATTAGAAAGCGCACAAGAGCACTTTGAAAACGAAAATCACCACATGCGTTCGCCGCTATGCCATTACCTCTTTGCCTTTAAATAGGGGTTGAACGGTCCCTATCTAAGCTAAACTACATTGGTTAGGATTGATTGAAATATTAGATCCCGACCATTCATAAAATTTTAACCATGTCGATTTCAAGCTATTAGAAAACTCACAATAGCGCTTTGAAACCGACGGTTACTATAACAACCAATTGAACAACGGAGCGCTTGTGGGAGTTAAAAGGAGTAAACTTGAAATATGATTTTTGGGTTCAGTGGTTGATTTTACCTAAAAGATGTATGTCACATTTCTTGTCCAGAATTGTGTGCTGAACGTTTTTGCTTCACATTGTGCTTCTAAAATATCAATATTTACAGGGATATTTTGTTTTGGCAGCCATTTTCCAAGATGGAGGCGATGCAAACGTGTTGTCAAAGGGCGTCTATATCAAAGATTGATCATGAGGATCCACATTGCACGTATGCCCAAGTTTTGCGCTTAGCGCCAAATGTGCACGATTTTAGGGATTTTTTTGGTTTTATGCCGCCTCACTAGTGATAGAGGTGTGGGCCTCAACATTTTCGAAAGAGGTCGAATTCTACACAAAACCTGTTGCAACGAGGTAGTCTCTGCAGCCGCTTGTTTAGTCTTCTGTACAGCAAAAGTTGGAAAAACTTGCAACGACTTTGTCCATCGCCTTTTTCAACTCCGGGGCATGGTACCAGAGACAAACAGCTTTCACCATTAGATCCAGCGTTCAAAAATTTGTTAAAAGGAAAAAAAAAAGACCGGAAGTATGATGCGGAAGTGGCTCACAAGTGAACGGAAGTGGTCCACAAGTGAGCACATTGTCTACGGGATGGTACCAGATATAGTCAAACGGTTATCACCATTAGATATAGCGTCCAAAAATTAATAAAAACGGATAAAAAAAACCGGAAGTATGATGCGGAAGTGGCAAACAAGTGACAGGAAGTGGCCGACGAGGGAGCCCATCATCGATGCAACGGTACCAGATAGAGACTAACGGTTTTCACAATTAGATTCAGCGTCCAAAAATTAAAATAAATATTAAAAAAACCGGAAGTGTGAAGCGAAAGTGGTCCGTAAGTGGTTGCAAGTGGCCAACAAGTGAGCCCATCATTTACGGAAAGGTACCAGATAGAGACAAACGGTTTTCACCATTAGAATCAGCGTCCAAACATTAGTTATAATTAATAAAAAAAACCGAAGTATGAAGCGGAAGTGTACAGAAGACCGTTAGTCACTGCCCCTGCTTGTTGTGGATTGAAGTTCGTATTTCAGTGAAACTGGGCAAGATGTTTCGAGGATTTTGACAGTCAAATTTCAAAATTACTAAAACATCACGATGTAATCATTATTCAATAATATCAATTTTAATTAAAGTACAGCTAAAATATTTGACACATGGTTTGGGTATAATTGTTGACTCGACGCTCAAATTTCTCTGTTCCTCTGCTACACTTGGAGTGCTGGTAACTTGCGTCGACTTCGAGCTGTCGCAGTTTTCTCAAGGCGACCAGGGTCAGGGTGTGTGTGTGGGTGTGGGTTGTGTAGTGCTGTGTTGTGGTGTCATGTTGTAACAATGTGTTGGTGGATGTTGTGTTGTGGTGTGTTGTGCTGTGACGTGTGGTACATGTGGTACATGTTAGTGGATGCAACTGTCCAGCAGTTCTACAGGTCTACTGTTTAAATGGTGTAACAGTTCTGCCCCGGCCCTGATTTGCTATTGTGTCAGGTTTGTTCTGTAGGATTTTATGCTCTTCGGTTTCACACTGTCATGTTGGGAATTTGCTGTTGTAGGGTGCGATTTTGTTGTGGGCGTGCGGTTTCGGACCATGTCCCCTAAAAAACAAATTTAAATTCAAATTTTAAAGCCAAGCTGAATCATTGTTAACAAGGGTTTCTGTAATGCCCATTTCATAGCCAAAAGGTGTAGCAGGATCACCCCCAAATCTTTCTTCAATTTGTACAAAACATTTCTTAGGTCCATCCTCGAATATATTGCTCACAGCTTTGTCGCCCGTGTTACGATTCTGCCACAAACCGCCTGGAAGTGTGGGAAAGACGTATCACCAGATGGTGACTTCCTATATCCAAGATCTGCCATATACTGAACGCCTCCGTCGCCTCGACCGCCCTTCCGTTTAAACCACACTTTACAGAGTTGTTATCACGCTCGCCTGCCAAATTTATCTTCACCTAAATAATACAGATGCAAACCTATTCTCGTTGCCTTTTGGACTTAAAAAATGTCAGACTGTCTGAGCAGGAATTGAACCCTCTCACTCACGCAGTCTGCTAGTTAAGTCCAAAAGGCAACCGAAATAGGTTTGCTTCTGTATTTATTCGTCAATAATCGAACAGATTTGGCTTTCCGTCCTTTTCATCTTCATCTACACGACATTGACACTTCTCTTTTCCACGGATTGCATGTTCTACAAGAGGTTGCCACCTCAAATTTTTCGAGACACACTCCAAGCCGGATATCCGCTATCGCTTCTTCGCTCAAAGAGTTGTTGTCCCTTGGAATTTGCTCCCTGGTGATGCAAATACGAAACGTCGCGAGACGTCGCATCTGGTGGAGAGACCCCGTCACAAGAAACGAGAAGGCGCTTCGTTTGTTGTCGTGAGACGCCTAAAGACGACTCGCGACAACGTCACATCCGGTGTGTGGCGCTCATCTCATTCCTATGGTTTAGACACGTCTGTAGCATGCTGAGACAGGTTTCGACAAAATGTCCTGTCGTGATACGTTTTGTCGATTTTGGTATGCGGCCACCCTTACTGTTACCGGCCACTTAGCCTCGTGCACCTCAGGTTTAAAGTGATAGTTTAAAGTGATTGTTATCTTTAATGTATGTTGTTGGTTACACGGACGGACGGACGGGATTTCGGGCAGATGACCAGGAGTGGTTAAAGCTCGCTACAAGACCCTTTGAACCCTATTTTTGATGGAACTCCGAAATCATAGCTTGTAAGCTGTAGATAAAAATTAGACTTTAGCTAGCATCGCGAAATTCAACTACCAAATGTAAATGCGAAAATAAAATTTATTCGCCGCTTCCACACCAAGACATTGACAATGGGACCCGGAAATTATCAAATTTTTCCTTCTATATGATCATCAGTTATTGTCGATCAATACGCGACATTGAGCAATAATCCGTGAATTACCAACCAGCTACTATTTTCGTAACCTTCGGATGATGCTTTGAAAATTACGTAATTCGTGGCGGAAAAGAAAATTCCGTCGCGTGATCCGTCAAAAAGTGAGGAGCTGTGACATGGCTGTGTATATAAACCGAGGATTCGAGCAGTCTATCCTAGATCACCGATCAGATTCCGTAATATCTTTTCAGTCTGCAAGTACCTCTACACGTCTACAATCATGATGAAGGCTATCGTTGCGTTGGTGCTTTGCGCCACGGCTGCCCAGGCATTCTTGGACTTCGACATCGTAAGTATAGACAACTCCAAATTTGTTTTATGACATAAATATTACCTTTCATTACAGAAAAAAAAATTAACAGTAGATTATTATTAGTGATTTATTCACGCGAATGTAAGACAACACTGGAAATAAGGCGAACATTTTTTTTTTGACAATAACTTAAAAAGGACCCTAAAAACCAAGTTGACAGTAGAACACCGTTCAAAGCCTGGGGATAAAAGAAAAATAAGAAAAATTAAAATGGTGTAGCCTATTTGCACGTCAAAAATCGGTGAATTTTTACGGAAACTAAAAAAAACAAGAAAAAAACGCGAATGATAAAAGCGCCGTCAATCACGACTGCAACTTAAGGAGGGGGGGTAGGGAGAATAGGTCATAAATTTGATTAAATAAGGAACAAACGAAGTACACCATGGAGGGAACATTGTGAACTGCCAAGTATGACAAGTGAGCAGCAGTCATGAACCAAAAATTCATGCGTAATCGTGTGTACGGGAATTGAAACCTGGTCTTTGGAATTGAACCTATACTCTCTGTAGACGTTACACATCTCTTGTGTACCTGTGTACGAGTTGTGTACTAAGTAGTACACAGTTTGTGTAGAGACAGAACACATTCTTCTGTACAAAGCGTGTGTACTGCCGCTACACAAACTGTGTACTGCTAGCTACACAACTAGGGAGCAAGGCGGCCCGATGGTTAGTATGACAGTATCCCGGTCTAGTCCGGCCTCAGCCACCTCCCGCATTTTGGGGCAGAGAAGGGCCCTGTAATGTCTCGTGCTCATGTCGATTGTGGCATGTAACAGAACCTAGGAATTTCCGATGGGATTTACCTAGCAAAATCGTCTCTCTCTCTCCTTCTGGCGCCACGGCTAAGACTGGGTGCACGTCAAAAGCTGAAGCTAGTTTGGTGAGTTGGCTGCACTGGTACACGGAGACTGTCAGAACTTGGCATCTTTCAAAGAGTCTGGCCCGTTCTGCAACGATATTAGGAGGGTAGACAAAATGGCTGCCACGTCTGGTTCATTTCGTTTGGGTTTTTCGATCAGCGACCTTTGGGTGATCGAAAAACCATGATTTCGTCGAGGTCTGTTCTTCGAGGTAGCATCTTTGTACGGAGAGACGCGACATCTATTGGCAGCTAAGTAGCGGTTTTCGAAATAATAATTTGAAATTTTACGTAGATTTCGGTGGCAAATTTTTATTATCTATAAAAGCATTTCTAAAGAGTTTTTTTTTAATATCACTCAGCCACAGTTAAGCTATTTCTCTGTGTTTGCAAAAAAAAAAAAAAAGGGTCACGTTCGTTGGCAATTTGTACGGAGGGTGTCGCCCTCGGTTGAAAAAATGCGGCAACTAGACAAATCGATCGCATCAGCGGCGCTTTCGGCGGCCATATTGCCAACCCAGTTCTCGTAATGTTATTTTTCATTCTAGATCCGGCCAGTACTGTGGAGAGCCTTCATCCAATGCATTTGCTAGCGCTATGGCTAAGGCTGGGTGCTCATCAAATAACAACAGTATATATCCAATGCACTAGATCGTCTACTCGACACTATTAAAAAAAAAAAACTAACTTTAACAATGTCCATGTTCTGTAGTTTGGGCCCTCTCGGCGTCAGTTTTTTTGTACTTTAAACCATGCGCAATGGCTGTTTGCCGTGACGTCACCATGAGTTAGCCAATGACGAACGAGAACAACGCCTGTTTGGCCGTCTGATTGGACTAGCCCAGTCACGTGATATGCACGTCACAGTAAAAAGCGATGGCGCGTGGTATAATTCTGTGCCACGTTAACCGTCGCCCACTGTATACTTACAAAGCTTTTTCAACATAATTTCTACTGGTGGAAATCGTTGCAAGGCTAAAAAATAGCATACACGAGTTCGTTGGGCAATACAGCTGGCAAAAAAAGACGCTACGTCGATTATTTGTTCTGTCGCCTTTCATGTCACTCGAATAAATTCAATATTAGTACGGTATTGCTTGTGTGTGCTTCTCCTGTTACGTTATTTCCGACTTAGCATCGTATTATTTACTGCAGCAATGTGTTGATTTATTTGTATTTTTATTTTTCAGACCAAAAATACCTGCATCGATGTTGCAAAGGTAAGTGGAAAATTTATTACAGGGTTCGTATAGGGGCGTAGGAGAAAAGCTGGAATATACTGCAACTCTAACGGCAGCAGTCTATTAATTAAACTATACTAATACTCGATGTTAAAACTAGTAATACACTATATATTTAATCTTTAGTTCAATGTAAGCCGTGTTTTTCCTACTTTCGTCCAAAAATGGTGACTTTAATAAGTTTCAACACGATCATGAGGCTTCAATCCCTCACAAATATTTCGAAAATCGCACGAATCCGTATTAACCTCCGCACTAATCACCGTAGCTCTTCCTCCAAAATTGGGGCTTTTATTACCAGTACGATTTTGGAGTGAATGGTCCTCCTTGGTTTGATATAGGATAAGATTCGGATAACGCGTGAGCCGTGAATCCGTGTAAACCTTCGTGCTGCTGCCGTTTGTCCTAAGATGGCGACTTTAATTTCGAACACCGTGTGATTGAATGGTTCATGTTTTTCATGCGCTTCACAAAACAAGCGTAATATTGATGAGTAAATTGCTCTAATTGTATTTTTAAATCGAGAGGTTTGTTACGGTGGTTTTATCGTTTCGTTAAATAATTTTTTTTTTCTAATTCGTTAAAATGTTTGTAGCTTTAAGTCAGAGCGCTTTAAAACGACGGTACTCTCTAAGAAGGGTTTACGACGGTGGTTCCGCCATTAAAAAGGGTAGCGGCAAACGTTTGAAGTTACCCCATCACAGAGAAAGAAAAAAATATTACACAATTTTTAACCAATAGAGCGATAGTTTCTCCTATACGATTTAAATACGAATTTAATTGAACTACGAAGCATGATTGGCCGATTACGAGGACATTTATGAGCGATACGTCAAGTTTACTATATCGGAAGATATTTTTAAGTCGCAAAATGTTAAACGTTCCGGAGAAAAAAAGTTTCAGTTCCATATAATAATTTTCGACCAGGATGGATTTGGAGTACATAGTGACAGCCTAGTCGGATTTGGAGTTGGGTATAGAGTTAAGCATAATGAAAACAAAACAAAATAAAAAGTATTTTCTCTTAAAAGTATATTCCTCCAGGTTGGCTTTTCTGTATGACTCAGTTTTGCAACATTACTTCAAACGTGTGCAAATGTTGCAAAGGCTTTCATATTCCTATTTTTTTTTTCTTTCCTCGTGTAAGAAATGGTTTTGCTGCAGTCACTCTTATTTAAGTAAATGTTGCGAAAGCTATTTCCTGCAGGATGGTTCAAAAATAACGAGAAAGTATGTCTTTTCAAGAGAGAAGTGCAAATATTTGTGTGTGATGAATTTATTATTGTTTTAGTTCAAAGAAAGTGCCGCTTCATTAAACGCCGATTGTTCAGAAGCTGTGGGGAAATTAGGACAAGTCGGAGGCGAGAAAAAAACTCAATTCGTCAAAGAGAAGTTTCAAACTATCGTAAGTTAAATTTTCAGTAGGGTTTATTGGTTTAATAAATACGGATGCAGACCTATTCACGTTGCCTATTGGACTTATGTCAGGCTGCTTCAGCGGGGAATCGAACTCGGGACCGTTGAAATCAAAAGCCAATGTCCTACCGCTGAGCCATACTGACACGGCCAAAATGAAACGTCCATAGGCAGCATTTACCCGGATTATGCAGAACCACTCCAACGTCTCCCCCCCCCCCCCCCCCCCACTCACCCCGTCCAACACGCACACATACACAATCCCTACTTCTACCACTTTACCATGTTACTTTATTCTTTTATGCTAATATTACATTATGGGTTCTTCTTCTTTCAGAGAAAAGTCTGGAACTGCTTCATGGAGAAAAACGAAATCGTAAGTGTTTTAATTTTATTCCGCAAATACACAAAAAAAAAAAAAAAGTTTAGGCAAAAGTGTAATCCTCCCATCGTAGCATCCGGGGCACGAATTTGAGTCTAATCAATCGCTTTTTCTTTTGATTGAATGTTTGGATATTTTTTTTTTAATGGGGAAAAAAGTAAAACGCAATACCCAAAAAAATTACAATTAATAATAATAATAATGAAATCTGCAATTCTTTTTTATGCGAACTTCGGTATTGCTTTGTATAACCGACCATCTTAGAATTTGATTAATAGTCGACTTTAATTTAATGAAAAATTACGAAGTGATTTAGGCCAATTTATATTTCAAAATCAGGTTTGCTTTTCGGAGACCAATGTAACTAGTAATTATTTCAAGGGGGCGCCAGAGCATAAGAGTAAAAGCATAACAACCGTCTCCATCCGCTCAAGGTCTTAACATTTACTTCCCCCTTCAAATAATAACCCTCCCACCCTCACATTATTCAGACCACCTGAGATTCTTTTTTGTTGGCAATTTAAGTTTTGAGTAGTTGGATTTTTTAACTCTATGGAAGATTTTTAACTTATGCTTAGGCGAGCGTACAAACGGCTACTTCGTAACTATCAAGCACGTTAGCTGAAAAGCTGTATCTTGTTAAATTGATCTACCCCAAAACAAAACTTGTTAAGGATTCCCGTCAAGCTTTTCGGCCGTTTGAAGTCGTGATATCAAACGCCAAGCTATTTTCGCCAAGCTAATCCCACCGAGTGATAGTTCGAAGGTTAAATTAAATATATACGAAAATTGCTTACTGCACAATTTTCAATTATTTGATTTAACGTTTGAAGTATTAGTCGGTGGGACTAGCTTGGCGAAAGAGCTTGGCATTTGATATCACAACTTCAAACGGCCGAAAAGCTTGGCGGGAATCCTTAACAAGTTTTGTTTTGGGGTAGATATCAGATTTTTTTGGTCCAAATTGATGAAATCCATTCTTTTCTTAGTAATTATGAAATGGAAACGCCAACCTAGTTTTCTGGTCCATTTCTTTTTCTTAATTTTTTTTTTTTTTTTGGTTTCGGTAAATTTTGTGGATAGCAGTCACCTTTTTTCATTTGATTAGCATTTTTATTAGTATTGTAGTATCTCCTTGCAAACGCACGAATTTGTTTAATGTTCAGTTTGGCATTGTTGCATAAAAACAATGTTTAAAACTATGTAAAACAATCAATTTGGTCGTTTGGGGCTCCCTAACCCCCGAACAAACTTGACCAATCAGAAGAAGCCATATGGAAAAGGGCATACATCCAGATCAATACCTGTAAAATGAGCTAAATGAGCTGTAAATGAGCTTTATCCACCGCATGAAAAAAATTATTTTTTGATACAAATAAGCGTTACCAGTAGTTAGTAGTAGTTAGTAGTTAGTAGTAATTAGGCAAACGTTATTCACGTCGTTTTTTCAACAAGAAAACGTTTAGCTGTGTCACTAACAGAGACTTTTAAGTTGTCAGGCGACCAAAGTCTCCCGATTAAACAAGTTTCAGCCTCTTCTGCCGTATTGTTATTTATCCTCAGATGGCTGAAAACAGCATAACTGCCTTTGCTGTAAAGACACAACGTGTCTAGTGGTCGCCATGCTCACATATATATATTTTATCTGGATGTTATCATTTTATCTTGGCGGGCGACACACTAGCGCGTGTCTTGATTCGTTCTTACATTGTATACTATAGATTTATGTTCCATTTGTGAACATGGTGGGGGACGGGTTAGGCCTACTTGTGACTGCAAATTCATTCTCATAACCACAATTTTTTTTTTATCAGAGAAAAACAAAGGACGATGTCACCAATGTCGAAAATTTGAAAAAGGCTATTGACACTTTAGCCAAATCACCAGAGGTAAGTACAAATCTTAATTTTGATTTCTTCCCAAAGTCTTGTAATATTTTTTTCCGAATGAAATTTCTCAGAAAATTATCAAAAATAAATGTAAATCGTCTGTATTGTTTCTTTCTACTTGCGAAGCTAACAAGAAACTTATTATATTATTATAAGATAAGTTAGTAGGCTTTACACCAACGTTGACGAGTTAACGCACATGGCTGTGGTTAACCCGCAAAAGTTAGGGACGCATGCCCACGCAAAAATAGGGGGTGGGGGAGGGGGAATTCCAAAGATGGAAAGCAATTTTCACGAGAGTTCTCTCGGAGCCCGAGATAAGCGAGCCATCAGAGCCGTGGTCTACAAGCTAAGAGGACGCGAAATGGACTCGCGTTACGGACCTATGCACATATGGCATGGGGCTTTAAAAAACGATCTCTCTACAGTACGTCCTGGTACAGAACGGTGATGTAGTAATATATCGTACGAGTGAAGCTTAGAGGGTCATGCATTTCTTTTCTGGAATTTATTATGACACATGGGGCAAAATGAAATAAATGACCATTCTGTTTTGGTGCCTGTTTATAATCCATCTGTTTGGCTGTATTCATCATAACTTCTGAAACTTCTGAAACTTCTGTACTCATTTCAAAATTTACACATTGATTTTACGTCCTAGTAGATTGAAACTAAAAATAAGTAAAAGTGGTTAAAAGATACCGGATTTTTTTTCAGCGGTAACGTCACGAGAGCGTCGTTTTTAATCGATAAACGTTCAGAACTTGACTTATAAACGGCACAGAAAGCCAAATGAGCTTGTGTCAGTATGACTGAGCGGTAGGACTCTGGCCTTTGGTTTCAAAGGACCTGGGTTCGATTCCCTGTTCAGGCATTTAAGTCCAAAAGGCAAGGTAAATAGGTTTGCATGCGTATTTATTAGAACATTTCGAAACTGAAAAAAATACCAAGCGCTTTCATAAAGGTGTTTTTATCAGCTTCAGAATGTAACGAGGGGCTGAAAACATTTATCGATACTTAAATACGCTCACGTGGTATTCGAAGCGAGAATATAACGATCCGTAAGTTGTTTGGCTTTTCCAACTGAAATGGAACGTAGGTTGCCGAACTTGCCGAAAAATAGGATTGGTTTTGGAAATTGATTTATAGGCCTACAAAATGTAGTTTGTCACACTTGCGTTGTGTGTCGGAGATCACAGGAAACCAGACAATTCGATCGTAAAAACAATATGGAGGAACAAAGCTGACAGTTTTATCTGATAAAACACCGTGTGATCGTATTATCTGTGTTAAGGAGGCATGATTGGCTGGTGGCTGCCGTTTACTGGCTTTCCGTTGGATAATTGCCGTAAGGTTTATTCTCATCTCAGAGTAGTTAACATAGCACTACTCTTAACGCGAATTTTTTGTACTGACTCTTGAATAAATAACTGTGTGAAATTTACTTTAATTAAAGGCTGCGTGTTTTCTTAAGGCATAAAGGAAACAAAGATACTTATTTCTGAGAAATTACAATCAATTGTTTGCTCTTCTGTATTAATGAGAATTCTGTGGTAGTTAATGGCACATGTTAATTGCTTAGCTAGTAAAATTATAACACTGGTTATTAATTGGTTCCATTGGGATTTATTGCGATGGAAGTTGCAAACGCTAGTCCGACTTACACGGGAAATAACCCATGCGGTTTTGCATTAGCTATTTGAGGGTCTTAGATATTTGGGAAAAACGGGAAAATATTGGTGACAGTAAGTGGTCATCGTGGCTGAGCGCTGAGAGAGATCAGTCTGGTTGCTGGAGGTTTGCGGATCTGGTCGAACCCCTGGAAAGGGGACTTTGGCAAAGTCCCTGCCAAAGTCCCTGCTGGTCAGGGAAGTGAGAGGCGGCTTTGAGAACTATTCTGGACAATCTTTCGGCCCCAACGATGATCGGAGGTTTCCTGGTTCAAATCCCCTGGTTGGCTCCTCCCTTTACCAGATGTTTCTTCTCTCAAAAAATTCTAGTAATGTTCAAATTGAGCCGGTTCAGCCATACAAGCATTAAATTGCTTCGGCTGACTTTAGGCTCAAATAAATTATTAAAAAAAAAAATTACAGAAAGACTTACATAACGTTACGTATAATTTTGGTGTGATGATCTAATTTGGTAGGATAAAAATGCAGACGAAATTATAGGAAATTCACTCCTAGGTGTTTCAATGAGGAGGAACTAGAATGGAATAAATAATAATTCAAAATTACAAGAACTGGTTGCCAAACATGCCAACAAGGCATGATACCTTAGCAAACTAAGCTTGGCAACATGACTACAATGCACGTCATGACATATACACGCGCACATACGCCTATAATAATACAGTCTAGACCAGACAGGAACTTCTGAAAACACCTCTGTAAGGACATCCGCCACAAGCCCAGGAACAGTCCGCCACCGCCTCCGAGCAGGGGCCGATGACCTTAGTCTTTAATCAATATGGCCTTCCGCCGGGTAGACCCACAAAAGTCCGGCGCGCCGGCACAGGAAGGTGGCAGCTCAGACGCCAGTAACGGCTGCTGACACACTTTTTCACGTGTAAATTTAATGAACCATAGCGTTTATTTTCTTTTTTTTTTGTTACAAAATAACTAAAGATATTTTTTTTTTCCATTTCAGAAAGCTGAGGCGATCAAGAAATTCATCGACGAATGCAACAAATCTGAAGACGGAAAACCTGAGTCTATTTCCGTAGCCAACGTAAGCAAATCAGTTATTCTAAATTCTCGGGCAAGATTTGATATTCTGTCCTTTAGATTTATAAAACCGCCGTATTGTGACATATGGCCATGATGCAGCATTTCATTTCTTTTTTAAACGACGCACGTTTTACATGACAACTGCACGTAAACAGAGGCTCTTCCATTCTAGAGCCGCCATTTTCTGATAATTTCGACGTCTAAATAAGACCTGATTGGACTACTAATGGGTTGTTTGTCCACGTATGATGATTGACTCTTGTACCGAGTTCGTTTGCGATTCCCGGTATCGAGCTGCCGATACGAACACCGATTCTGACTCCAGATAACAATGATTGTAGCATTCAAGAAGAAGAAATTGTGTTTCACTATCACCCTTTGTTTTTAACAATGAAACTTGGTGTCATGTGAATAATCAATTGTAACCCCACGTGCTGGATGAATTTTTGGCTTGTATTTTAGCTTTTAAGATTCACTTCCCTCCTGATCCTCCCAACAGACCCAGTCCCGCATCAATCGCCATTTTTGGGTGACTTTTACTTAGAATATTTTCCCTTAACCCTCGTCCCAACTTTTAACTCGACGCACATTTTGCCAATGCTTGCGTGAGCAGCATCCCCCGACCCTTTGAAACATTACATTTTCCATTTATAACCATTTAAACTAAAATTCTGTTCAATAAGCTTTTATAGCCTAATCCTAACCGAGCCAAACGTTCCTTCCTCCTGCAACCTTTTGTGACTTGAGCAATTCAGGCGAACTAATAAATCCACCATAATGAATCTGAACAACTCTTTGGGTAACATTAGCTCACCTTAGGTTCGTAGAAGCTTTGGACGTTAGGATTCAGAGCAAAACCCCATTCCCCGTTTAACAACCAACGCTCTAGAACTCCCATCCCCTTTTTATCCCCGTCAGTCGTGTTGTGAACCGGACAAGGTAAACCCCGAAGCCAAGTTCCCAACCCCCCTCCCCCGACAACTCCTTTCTAGAGGTGGCCACGATGTTAATATAACTTCTAGTACGTCCTAGAATAGTGGCGTAAATTGGAACATTGGAAAGAACCGAACACCAGCGTCTGAAAACAAAATAGAATTTATGGTAGATTCATCTAATTTACCATCGATCAAAGGAAACGGTAAAAAGTGTGCCGCGGCAACCATCGGTAATGCAAACAAGTGGACATTATGTTCTTGCATGCTCCAGGTGTACTCCAGCGTACTGCACTGATGGGTTTCCCACTAACTATCAGAACCACCCAGGTCCTCCAATCCAAACCCTAACAACTCGTGACTGTTTGGAGACTCACGTCTGGGTTTGTGATTGAAGTTTTGGGAGGTGGAGTAACGATGATGCTACTCCAGTTTTCAGTGTTTCATCATTTCATTTTCTGTTCTTTGACTTGGTACTGGTTTACTGTTCTCTGCTACTTTCCAATTCCACTGCTATCGTATACGATACCAAACGCAGAAGCTGGTAATATGATGACCTTCCAGAGAAAACTCAAGGTCAATCAGTCTTACGTGTACTAACAGCCTATGGAACGCTTTCCTTGCTTTCATTAAAATAATTCGTAAATATTCCCAGATATTCTCAAATAATTCTGGAACTTAAATTAGACCCATTACCCAGTGTGTGTGTTACATTAATAAACCTTGCATTTTTTTTTTTGTTCTGTTGCAGCGTTGGCCAGTGATCGGATGTGTGTGGGGAAAGTTGAAGGAGGTAAGTGTTTTTCTTTGCACAGAGTTTCTGCTATGGGAAAAAATTGCCCCCCCCCCCCCAAAAAAAAAGCATCTTTCGTGCTCAACCAATTACCTCCTAGAAATTTAAAAGGCAAATTTCACTATAAGCAATAATTATTAAATCAAAAACTATTCCGAAATTGACATTTTCGAAGGCTAATGCAGCAATAGTTGAAAATGATTACACTCTACTAGATCGCCAGACTCAAATTTTAAAATTCGTGGAAAATAATTTACATTTTACGGTAAACAACAAAAATGTAAATTGTGTTGTTCATGTTTAAAAGTCATGTTTAAAATTCATCACCAATACGTTGAGGGGTTCTGGTGGTTTATATACCGATCAAAGATGCCTTTTCTTTCGTTTGGGTATGAACAGGGCATTGTTTTAAGCTGTTCCCAGGTCTGCGGCCTTGCAGTGCTGGAAACACCGGTTCTCGTCAGATCCCCGAAGTTAAGCAGCATTGGGCTGGATTGATACTTGGGTGGGTGACCGCCTGGGAATCTGGCTGTTGCGGACATAGGGCCTTAGGGCTTCGGGCAGATGACCAGGAGTGGTTAACGCACGTTATAAATATCAGTTCTGCACGTGCAACATAAAATTTAGGAGTTGGAATTCGATAATCGATAGCATCCAGCTAATCTCTCTGTATGTAATCGTGATTTCAGTTATTTTAGGCAATACAATCGAAACGTGTGCACATGATGATTGTCACGCCAACGCTACTCGTTTAAAGGGATATACCTCCCACGCCATTTTTCTCGATCCACCACATCAAGTACGGCCCTAAAGGTCTATTTACTTACCGTTAGTCTTTCCCTTGCTAAAAAAAAACGTTTTAAAATGTGGCGTCTGGGAGATTTTCTGTCGAACATTGTTAACTATATTTAAGAACGAGCCGTAAGTATATGATGCATTGCGCGCTTACTATAATCATGACGTTTCATCTACGCGTGTACATGTACTAATTTTTCTAATAATTACCATGAGATCAAAAATCTAACAGACTAATGCGGTAAAAATTAAAATTAATAAATTTCAATAGATCGCCGAAGCAAAATTATAAGACACTAGCCTAGAAAATTATAAATTGTGATTTTAAAATACGAGAATCATTCCGGTTTGTGACGACACAATTAATGCGTTCACGCTGGCTTGTGTATTAGGCAAATGCCAACTGAGACAGTAGCTGCGTTTTACGCTGCCAGGAACGATGCTACTGTCTCAGTTGGTATTGACTATGATAAATGCGCGGATGCAATCGACGCGTAGCTGATTTAAGGCAAGCAGAAGGTTAGAAGGCAAGCGGTATGTTGCTTTAAATATTTTTTTAGACACGAGAGGTAACCTCTTCGAGACGTGTGCTCGAAAAAATTACTCTGGTTGTTAGCGATTGTTTCTTCCTTGCTTAAATTTCACTTGTGTACTTTCGAATACTTTGGTTTTGGATTGTATGCGTAAGTAACACTAACACTTGATTATGCTTTGTATATTGCAGAACAAGACTTGCAGACCAGCTGCCTAAAAACCTGGTTGTAATTATACAAAATATTCATTTGTGTAATGTACCCCACCATTGTATAAGATGAATATGCAAATAAAAGAATTATTTAAAAAATACAGACGTTCTGCAATTGTTACTAAATAGTTGTTCCACATTATGTGCCTACCAGACATTTTCATTATTTAAATTTTAAAAAAAGTATGTAAATTAATAATAGAACTGGTAAGAGGAAATGATTTGATATTCTGTCCATCAGATTTATAAAACCGGTGCCAGTGTGACATGGGCGTGATACAGCATTTCATTTTATTTCATTTCATTTCATTTCATTTTCGTGTAAAAGAACTGATAAGAAGAATGATATCAATCAGTGATAAACACATAAA
>JAHWFP010231753.1:0-11037 GCA_023313725.1 Lithobius niger | reverse complement strand
TTTAATGGCCTTCCAATGTGCGAAGTTTAAAGATCAGTGTTGTTGCTTCTTGTGTCCAAGATGGCGGATGCAGTTGTCTGGAGCTGTGTTGCTGGGGTGTTTTTATTCGTGTTTGTTCATTTTTATGTGAGTATTGGTGCATAACGCAACTGGTAATCTATTGGAGGTCTCATTATTCATTGTTGTTGTGACTTTGTCTGTCTTTTAGGTGACCAAGGCAGCAATAGTTTGCCGAAAATTATTAAAACAGTGTATTTAGATGAACTTGTGGTTTTTCCAATGTGACCAGGAACATATCTCTAAAAAAATTTTACGTCCACACAACCACAATTTGGTTTGTTTATTTAAATAAATACGTATATTTAAACCACAAACAAGATTAAAAATTACGGATTACCAGCCGGCAAAGGCGAGCAGCGGCGTTGCCAAAGCCACGTCAATCCGACAGACAACAGGAGATACCCCTATCGAGTGCTCGAACGGCAGGTTATGTCGGGTGATCAAGATTTGCATAATCACATGATCAGAGTTGTCAAATGATCGCAAAACACCCAAAAAGAACATCAGAAGCTTAGGAAAAATAAATAATTTAGTTACTATAGGTTAAATTTAACAAGCTAACGTAAGTCAAACAGGTAAGTTTATTTATTCAAGGTTTATTAGTGTTTATTTATTTCCGGTGAGATGACGACATACATGATGATGCAAAACTACGCGACTGACGAGCAGGTAAGTTATGACGTACACGCACGAGCAGGTGGATTTGGACTCAAGGCCAGTTTAGTAATAGTTATTGGTTAGAAACGAGAGGTTATTGATTTTTAACCCACGGCTGCGATTATTGGCCCTGCTCGAGTATGCAAAGGTCGAGGGCGAAGCGTTTTAACCCCCGAAAAAAACTACGATATGGAAAGTAAACGTTTAACCAAAAAGGAGCTGCTATCGAACCTGAAGATGCGGTAAATTATTCTCAGATCGGTTCTCTGGCAACGGACATTCAGAAATTTAAAACCGACTTGCCTCCTGCCATTACTTTTCTCACAGACGAGTTAGCTTCCGCCATTTCTAGTATGGAAAAAAAATACGTTGTACTTAGATGAAGCTGATGGGAATATTTATGCGAAGAAGAAGCTAATTAAAGACGTAGCTTTCCCCCGGCACGCTGCTGACGCGACAACAAAGGTGTACGTTGACAGGAATTGTTTGCTGCAGGATGACCAGAAAGTACTACTTCAACGCAACGCACAAGCAGATTAGAAATTTAAGCGATCCTACTTTGCCGAATGATGCTGTTACTAAAGTATTCGTCGACAACAATTGCTTGTTACAAGACGAGCAGAAAAAGCACTTTAATGCCACGAACAAACCGATTAGAAACCTAAGCGAACCAACTTTGCCGAGTGACGCGGCTACGAAGAAATTTGTGCCTGAAAACAGTTTCACGCTAATCAGTTTGAGCATGAAAAGCCCTTTGGAAAAAGCGAGCGATTGGTTCGTTAATTCCGGTCCTCTCTTGAGCTTCGTGTGTAAGAGTTCTGGTTTAATTCATAAAGCTATTTTATAGTGCAGCGATCCAAGCGTTGCACTCGTTGCTAAATGTAAAATAGGAACGAGAGCCCGTTACATTACTAAACTAAAGGACGAGCATTAAACAGCTACCATTTTCGAAAATCCTTACGTAATAGAAAAAAATTTGCCCATCGCGGTAGAGCCATTCGAAGAGTTTCACCCAGAAGACGTTTATTTCCAGTTAGATTTGCACGTAACTTTTCAATAGATGACTCGTCTCATCCTATCTAAAACAGCTTCGTAATTACGAGCCTTAGAGAAGGCACTTAGGAAAAATAAGCAAAAGTGACCGCACCAAATCAGGTCAAAATTATGTACGCGTTCGTAAATTGTATTTTATTCCAGGTCCCAAGTAGTTTACCACGGACCGGGGACCCATGTTGCCAAAACTATCGAAATAGCAAGGTTCTCCCGTAACTGTAGAACAAGATACAAAGTGACTTCCGTCTCCATCGTGGAAATCTTCCAAGTTTACTATACCGTTTTCACCAGTAGGCCAAAGTTTTAAGGGGAGCGTGTCTTTACCAAAAGTACCTCTAAATTTTTGGAATTTTCATTACTCTAGCCAATCCGTTTAAATCAAAGTTCGTTAAAGGTTTATTAAAATCGGTTAAACCTTGGGTGGTTTTAAGTAAAGACCTCTGCCACGGGGCAATTTTTGTTTGCTTCTTTTTTTGCTTAATTTTTTTTTCTTCGAGCCGGAACCTACCACTCGCTTGTGATGTCGCACTAGTTCAGCCAGAATTTTTGCATCGTTTTGTGCCTTTATAATGGCAGAAGACCACCCCCGCAGTTCCACCCGCCAACCCTCCAACACCGGCTAAAATCGGTCCTAACAACGCCAACGGCAAAAAGCCGCCTTTCTTTTTTCGCGGTCTTGTTTTGAGCGCCATATTGTCTTTTTTGTATTATTATTATTATTTAATAAACAACTTCGACTTTGCCTCTGTCCAACTTTTGATTCATTTTCCTGTCTCCGATGAGCAGAGCGTGACAAGTAGTGTTAGCCGGTACTGCTGAGCTAAACTTCAGTTTGACTTGTACGTCAACAATTCCAGATTGAAGCCTCTCAGACTGTTTGGGGCAATCCAACACCACGAGAGGATAGGCTTTCTTGAACTGAAGCAAGTCAAAACTCAAGTCGTTGGTGTAGTAGCAAAGCTGCCTAAATTGCTGCGCCATTCTGTAGAGACCAACGTACTCAATCGAGAAATGGATATCTTTCTGAATTTAGAGTCACATGAGCGTCTTGCAGACTGCAGTGGTTAATCAGGCCAGAATTTTTCACTAAAGAGTCCAGCCTGTTAGTTTGAAAAGCTAGAACTATCCACCTAGGTTTTTCAACAGCGGGTTGTCAGCATGTGCCAGGTGAAGCTGGTATTTGAGGGACCACGCAACTATCGTAATGCTAATGCCTAAATCCTAAGTCCACGGTCGCTCAGTGGTCGATGAGATTATAGAGTTTAAGTTTCTGCTCGTCCGAGGCCGTGACATGTGGAACGATCCAGCTGATGCTATTTAGACCGACTTTGCCATTGGCCACGGCCGCTGCTTTGAAGATGGCGTTCGTATCGCTCGCTCGCATGAGTGTGAGCACGTGTTTAGTTCCATAGATTAGCTTATCGTAATTTTCGAAAAATCCCATGACGTGTTTCAACGGGATGGCGAAGGTAAAGCTTCCCTTGGGACTTGTTTCAACGATGATGGACGCGTGCCGCTGTTTGTATCCGAAGTTGTTGGTCAATTCAGCATCGACTGATGCAGCACTATCCAACGCCCAGCACTGGCCGAGCAAAGCCAGTTTCTCGGCCGAGCCGTAAGTGAGTAGTTCCTTCATCAGAGTACTAAACCCCGGATAATTTAACTCTTCGACTTGTTTATCCCTGAGATGGTATTTGATGTTAGAAAACAGGAACATGGGAGCGTTATTAATAAGACTAGCTACGTCAGCATTGGCAAAAGCCGAGTCATCGTTCTTCAGCAACCTCCCTTTAATCAGGAGGTAACTGTTGGCAACGTGCAGAAATAAATCTTGGTTTTCTACGTGTATGCGGATTTCCGAATTTACGTTGTTGAGATTGGTGCCAACAATAGGATTGTATTCGTGGTACGTGTTAGACTCGACCTTTAAATCGTACACCAAAGGTTCGTTGATTTTTAAATAAATTAAAAAAATCAATTTAATCAAAAATCAATTTAAATTTTATTTTTATAAATTTGATGAAAGCTTTGTTTCTAGGCATCAAACCTTTTTTTTTATTATTATTAGAGTTAAAATTAAGAAAAAGTCCTTTCCCTTTTTTTCCAAACACGAGCATTTTTATCCTTTTTTTTTTTTTTTATTTAACTCGTAGATCTCAAATGAAGATGCACCGTGAGTGTCTTGCCATTTAAATCCAACGTTGGTCGTTGGTCTGTGAAGTGAGCCAAACTCTTATATTTCTGATTAACTTTGAAGTAACTGGGAGGTAAATTAAATTATGCGGGGACTCTATGATTTTGAAACCGGGCGGGGAATTGAGATAAAAGGAATATAAAGTGGGCTGAGTATCGTTGTTTAGGTAAGAATTGCCTATGATGTCAACGTGCACGAAAATTGTATTGACGCTCATAATGTCGACAGTATTTTGACTTTCTCGACTTCTCACGTATTTGCCCAATTCAAACCCCAAAACTGGAGCCAAACTCTTGTTGCCCGAAAAGGACAAGCTGTAGTTTGGATCGGTAATTATCAAATCTGTTCTGAAAGTGTTTAGATTCGGAAGAATCGTAATGGCATCCTTGCTGTGGCCATTCGCATCTATCGCCGACTTGAGAAATTTATTCAAATCTTCGATTTCGTAAGCCCCTGGGGTTACTAACACTGTCTGCAAGGAAGCACCAGCATCGGTCGTGTATTGAATTTCGTTATTTTTTGACGTGATGTTAAGAATGCTGTTCTACGTGTCTAAATTAAGCAGAGCCAATTCATAATTTTTTTCAGAGTCCAAATGAATGGGAGTGTTTAAATTAATTCTCAAATCAGAGTCTTTGCCGGAGAGAATAATTGAACAAGAATCCATGATGTTGTCTTTTTTTTAAAAGGCGATAAACTCGGAAAGCAGAAGAAAAAACGTGAAAGCTCAAACAGCACTCGCACGACCCCTCCATGTTTGGGAACCCCCAAAATGTTGCTCATTCGTCATTTTCACGCTTTAAAGCGTTTTAGAGTTACCACAATGTGAAAGCTCAAAAATGACCCCCTCCAGTTTTGGGAACCCCCAAAATGTTGCTAATTCGTCATTTTTACAGTTTGAAGCAGTTGAAAGCTTTTTAAAGTAATCATAATGTGAAAGCTCACAGAGCATTCGTACGACCCCTCCAGTTTTGGGAACCCCCCCCCCCCCAGACTGGGGATGGGGGGTTTTTTTGCTTTGAAAGCTTTTTAGAGTTCTTACAATGTGAATGCCCCAAAAGCATCAGAACTACCCCCACGGATGACGTCACTCCCGGTCACGTGACCTTCACGCTCGGACACATTTAGTTGGCAATAAGACTCATGTAGCGGAAGGACATTTTTGGGTAGCAAAAGGACACCGAGGTAGCAAAAGGCACTTTCCCATGGGTGACCTCGACCCACTTTGACCTCGAACCAGTGACCCGTCTCAGACATGGCCGCACTTCCAGTATGTTAAAAATGTAAAAAAAAGCACTTTCCCACCCTCATCCAGATCGACGAAATTTTAAAAAGTGAGGGATGACCGGTGCCACCATCTTGGAAAATGGTGGCACTTCCAGTTTTCATGGGCGCCGGCATTTTGAATGACGTCACTTCCGATTTGCATGGGCACCACCGTCTTGGAAAATGGCCGCACTTGCATGGGCGCCGCCATCTTGGATGACGTCAGGGAGGTAGCAAAATGACTCAAAAAGGTAGCAAAAAGCACTTTCCCACCCTCTTCCAGATTGACGAATGGGGGCCGCCATCATGGATCACGCGACCGGAAGTGACGTCATAGGTCACGTGACCGGAAGTAACGTCACGGTGGGTGGAGGGGTGGGTGGGTGTGTCCTCATATCGCAAATTATCCCTACTTGTGTATGTGTGTGTGCGCTTAATTTGTGTATCATACAGGTTTTTTTTTATATTTGTCTGTGTTTGTTGTTTTATATTTTAAGTGTGTTTCGTGTGAGTAGCTATGTTTGTATTTTGTGTGCATTTATAATTTCTGAAACAAGCAGACTCCCAGTTAGGTAGTTTTTTTTGCTTGTGTTTGATGGTTTCCGTTTTAGTTCTAGTTCGTGTGAGTACTTACGTGTTCATTTTGTGTGGGTATTTTTTTGAAATATCCAACCGTTTTGTTTGATTGATTAGTGATGTACATGTTTGTTTACGTGTGCATGGAGGCTGGCATGTCACAATCCTTGTTCCCTGGAATTGGAGTTCAAATTGTAGTTCGTTGCGTTCGAGTGAACTCTAATCCGTTTTTATTCGTGTACCTTCACGGCTGTGAATATGGAGATACGAGCGCTAATGTTTTTTTTCTAAACGGCGAAGCCGTTTTTTATTCAGTTAATTTGTTGGTTTTTTTCGCGTCCTTTTTATCGAAATTGGTACGATTTGGTCTACGTTGTGTATGGTATGTCCACTGCCCACCCAATTTTGTTTGCGAAAAAACGGAACATTAGAAATGCGTATTTCTGTTCAGGTTCTGCCCAAGCTTTGGTCTAAGATCATTATTTGATGGCAACACACTAGCGTGTGTCTAGATTTAGCTTGTATCAGCTCGATGGATAGTGGATTCTGTATTGTTGCAGGCAGATGTAGTATTATGGCCAACAATCGCAGAAACAATGGAGCACCTTAGCACTCGCGATTGCCGCTAGGAGGAGTGGTGTATACTACTGGTCCTTGACTCTCTTCTCGCGTGGAAGCAATGGCTGGCGTTCAGTACGAACCAAGACGGACAGAGCAGCTGAAACCCAATTTATTGCGACATGGAGCTTCGACACATGGAAAAAAAACAAGATTTGATTGACGAGGTTGAAAGTTACTTCATTCTGAATATTAAATGCAAGATATGCAGGGTGGCTACTAAATAAACAGTGTCCTTAGGTCAGGAACTAGCTCTTGGGGACAGTTGCAAAAGTTTGTAGCTAGTCGCAATGTAAGCTCCTAAATACAAAATACGAGTTAAAATTTGTGTTTAAAATTCTGTCCCATCCCCCCCCCTCCTCCCAAGAAAAATCGTGGCTACAACTCCGTTCTGTTAGCACCAACTTTTGTAAACATAGCCAGTGGTAAAGAACCGGGTTCGTATAAGTACTTCATTTTGAACACGCAGGGAGGACTGCATATTTTATATGTGTGAAGATATGGGGTTGGACACATAAAATTCAGTCCCTCCCCCCCCCCCCCAACAAAAAAAGGCTGGTTGACAATATTAACATAGGCCGTGGGCGTGGACCGGGTACGCATTACTTCACTGTGAATGTTTACTGTTTAAAAAAAAAAATGTATTTAGGACACTGGCCTGTTCCAAATACAAATAAACCGAAAAATGGCTTAAAAAAAACAGGATGAAGGAAATAAGCTGAAGGATAAAAAATAAATAAACAGGAAAGATAAGCCGCAAAAAAAAAAAAAAATAATGAAGGAAGGAAAACGCGGAAAAAAAGCCTATGTAAAGAGGAATAAAAAAGGCCAGTGGAGAAAAAGTCGCTAAAAATTGCCGATGGGGAAAAAAAGTCAAAATAAAAAAACTTTATATTGTTCTTGTTGTTTTACCACGGTGTTATTAGGGTACCATAGGTACGTCAGGTCACGTTACCGTGGTTTGAATTTCACCAGGCAGGGTACGAGTTTCACCATAAAATGGCCTTTTTTCGGAGTCTTTTTTTTTTTCCGAGGCCTCATTGCCTCAGGCCGTTTATAATCCGCAGCAATTTTTTTCAATGTAATTTTTTTTCATGATTCGCTACTAATATTATTTTCATGCGTAGCACCACGTTGGGCTGAATAAGGTTAGGCTCTAGTTTTAGGGTTAGTTGCAGAAGATTAACTAGTGTCAATATTCCAAGCAAAGTTCGGTTCGTGCAAAATCCTTTCTAGATAAAATTCTGTTCCCCCCCCCCCCACCAAAAAAAAGTCACTGCTGGCAACCCTTCATTTAGCATCGGCATGTTGACTATTGGGTTTAATGAGGACTGGATTGAGAGCATGAACTCTAACAAAAAGTCAAAAAATTCAGGTTGTCTCCAAAACAAAGTACGCGTTAGGTTACGAACTAGCTTTTTGAGGTTTGTTGCAGAAGAAAAAAAGCTAGTGGCAATATTCCAAACAAGGTCAGAACCTACAATAAACTTTCTAGATGAAACTTTACCCAACCCGAAATCCATCGTAAGTAAGACTAAAAAAATGTAATTTCTAGTCAGTTTTATTTTTGCCAGGGAATGGAATTCTCACCCACCGTATAGAATATTGTTATAGTAAAACTAAACCTTTAGTTACACGGTTTAGGAGTTTTTTATTAAGCAAATTTATTATTATTACAAATCAGTAAAGTCAAACCTATATGTTGAGACGGACATCAATCCGTTTATCGGACGACAGTTTGATCGTTTTCTAAAGCTGATAATTTTCTAAAACTGATAATTTTCTAAAGCAGCACAAAAGAAAAAGAAAATTGGTATAAATGGGTGGAACCATACGTGTTGTCATCAAAACACGAGTGTTAAATATCCCTAGATTGTTATAGTGACACAGGGGCAAGATAGAGTGACGTTGTTACGTTGTTTACTACGTTTTTGTTTGGTAACGAAAGGTGGACGTTTTTATCAATCGATTCATTTTTATACGAACGCTTAATGCGTGATTTTGGTCGAGATGCGTAATAATCGTAGCTACGAACGTCCTAATAGAATCTTTTAGTTTTCTTAAGCGTTATGTCTGTTGGTTATATGAATCTGTGAGCAAGCAACTTGTCTAATAAACTTTCGACGCGATAATCGTCGGGTTTGAAGGGAAGGTTACAGACCTTGAAGTGTTTTCCGGGCATCCACAGATTTTCGTGTGATTTCATCGACTCGTTTAAGCAAATCCAGATCTCGAGGGGTAGTTATAGATGGGTGGTTCGAGAACAGTCCCCTGCCTCAATTATTCTCAAATCACTCTTCTTCCCATCCAGTATCGTTTAAACTATATTCTTTTTCGTTGGGTAATAATAATTTTCTTTATTTAATTGAAGTGATTGTTTGCAGAGGTCTTATACTGTTGCCGGCCATTTTGCAACGTAGCAGTGATTAGTCTCGTGCACCGCAGGTTTAAAGTGGCAGTTTAAAGTGATTGTTACCTTTGATGTATATTGTTGGTCACACGGACGGACGGACTTCGTCGGGCAGATGACCGGAAGCGCTTAATGGTCATTTCCGCTTGACGGGACTTCGGAATCAGGGCTTATAAGGTGTAGATAAAAATTAAGACTTTACCTAACATCGCGAAAATCATCTACTAAATGTAACGACGGGAAAAAATTTATTTGCCGCCTCCACACCCAGACCTTGATAACGAAACCGGGAAATTGTGTAGTTTTTCCTTCTTCTTGATTATCAGTTACTGTCGATCGCTGTGTGACATTGAGCAATAATCCGTAAATTAACAACCAGCTGCAGTAATTCACAAGGCCATCGGATGATGCCCCAAAAGGAGGAAACCCTTTGACGGAAAAGAAATCACGTCGCGTGATTCGTCAAAAATGACGTTTGAATAGAAATTTGTGGCTCGTGACTGGGTATATAAACCGAAGATTCGAGCAGATCTATCCCAGATCACCGATCACCTATCAAATTCCGTAATATCTTTTGCGTCCGCAAGTAGGCTACCTCTACAATCATGATGAAGGCTATCTTTGCATTGGTGCTTTGTGCAACGGCTGCTCAGGCAATCTTCGACTTCGACATCGTAAGTATAGACAGCTCCAAATTCGTTTTATAACATAATCTTTTTTTTTTCATTATTTAAACAAATTTAACAGTATAGATTATTATTAGTAATTTATTTGTGGTAATCTAAGGCAACGCTGAAAGTAAGACGTACTTCAAAAAAAATTATTTGGAAGCGACTTAAAAAACCAAGTTGATATTACAGCACCAAAAATCGGTCAGTTTTTACTGAAACTGCAACAACAACGAGAATGATTGAATCACCCTCAAACATGACTGCAACTTATGGGGGGGGGGGTGGGAATAGGCCATAATTTTGATTCAATGCAGTAACTAACGAAATTCACCATGGAGGGGACATTGTGAACTGCCAAGTATGACAAGTGAGCAGCAGTCATCACGAAAAAATTCATGCGTAATCGTGTGTACGGGAATTAAAACCTGGTCTTTGGAATTGAACCCCACTATCTGAAGACGTCACACATCTCTGTGTACCTGCACAGCCACCACACGACTTGTGTACTACGTAGTACACAGTTTGTATAGCGACAGAACACATTCTTGTGTACAAAGCGTGTGTACTGCCGCTACGCAGATGGGGACTGCTAGTGCGCAACAACTTGGTGTGTTGACTGACCTGGTACACAGAGGCATGTATTATCAAAACCAAGACTATATATACTTAAAAGACTTATCGCTCGGCTTACGCTCGGTAGCATGCTAGACGCGTCGTCCAAGCGTTGCGCTGAACTGAAAGCACGAAGAACGAAAAACCCCAATCGTAGCATTGATTAGTGTATGCGAGAAGCACAAAAACGTGATATCTTCTCATTATTAGATTTACCGGTATTGCAACGCTAAACGAACATTATTTTACGGTAATGGTGACTATTCTTGAAGTCTTCGGACGATTTGCTGCTACGTCAAAGGATCGTTTAACACATTTTTAATGAGAATTGAAAACGCCGTAGCGTATCACACAGTACAATACACACGTACCTTGGTTGCTCTTCTGCTTGAAATTCATGAAATTAAACCTCCGGAGGCTTAGTTTTGTCGTCGAGTGAAAAAAGAGGTACGTAGCATGAAGCCATTGTTGTTAAATTTTAATAATTTGGTGTCAATGCAGTGTTTTAAGTTTAAAATCCGCCTATCGCGTGTCGCACGTACCTTTCACAGTTCAGTCCGCATTCTAGAGCAGTTCATTTTTGGGGTGTAACGACTGGTGGTAGAATCGGTGGCTAACTGGGCGACGCGTCGAATTTCTAACGTTAAGCCTTTACATCCAGGTAGCCTTGTCAAAACACAAGAGTTTTTCAGAGAGTTTCCAATGCAATAGACCGATGTAGGCCGATGTAGACCGATAGACCAATAGACCACTATTAAAAATACTAACTATACTGATGTCCATGGGTGGAGTTCTGTGTGTTTGGACAGGGATATACTGGGAAGGCCATTTAGGGCCGGCAAATGTTTAACGTGGGTCCCTCTTTAGTGTCATTTCGTAGAAATAAATCATCATGAAAAAATTTTAGTAGGCTCCCCCCC
>JAHWFP010231751.1:31908-42805 GCA_023313725.1 Lithobius niger | reverse complement strand
AATGGACGTGCACATTACCTTATTAGCATCGTTTGAACTGCTCATGTAATAACAATAGAAACAACCTTTGCTTTGCAAGTTTTAAAAATGGTACGCACATCCAGACATAACTGATTTTTAAGGCGGTTCATCGCCAGTACAGTTAAAAAACGTGCCTTTTCGAGCCGATTTTACACGAAAAATAATGACAAGTATCCTAACGCAACAAACAGCATCTCTCCGCCCACTACGGCGTCCAAATCACTGACTTTCCCTATGTTCTTACCCTTTTGTTATATTTCCGCACGTAGAAATAAAAGTGGTTGACCCTTTGTAGTTTTCATTACAGTTCTCCCCACCTACACCGTTTTAAGAGCATGGATGTTGGCCATATACAAAAGACCGGCGTAAAAGTTCTTTCTACCGGCGACTACCACAAAGCTTACCCTAGTGATTACTACCAGTTTTTTTTTTTTTTTTGCTCGCAACAAACGGGCCACACATTTCAGACATGACGGTGCCTGCCTCATTCATTCAACATATCAGATAAAGCCACAATTTCACTAGTGAAAATTTGAATCAATTTTAGCGTGCAAATGACCAGTTCGACGGTCCCAATTAAAATTCACGACTCAAATTTAATATGTGGGAAATCGCATTACTGGGAAAGTGCAATATAACAGTATATATAGAAAATCGTGAAACAAGAAATTCGTGAAATGGAAAATCTATCTAACGTGCATGCCTCGCTTGCACTACCGCGCTCACCGTGGCTACACACGTTGCACCACAAACCGCAACTAATCACAAAATATTATTGTTAAATTACACCATTATACGATATGTTGTTTGCATGATTGTCCGGTTAGACGTTTTTTGACGCCCCTGACCAATTCAATTCATTATCGTATTTAATCAAGACACGCGCTAGTGTGTCGCCCACCAAGATAAACGATAACATTCAGATAATATGTATATATGAGCATGGCGACCACTGGACACGTTGTGTCTTTACAGCAAAGGTATGTTGGCTGTTTTCAGCCATCTGAAGATAAATAACAATGCGCCAGAAAAGGCTAAAACTTGTTTGATCGGGAGATTTTGGTCACGTGACAACATAAAAGTCACTGTTAGTCACAGAGCTTAACGTTTCATTATTGAAAAAAACGACGTGAATAACATTGATATTTGCCTAACTACTACTAACTACTACTGTAAAGCTTTTTTTTTGTATCACGAAAATAAATTCTTCCATGCGGTGAATAAAGCTAGTTCTTAGCTCATTTTGCAGGTCTGGAGATGTGCCCTTTTCAGAAGCCCTCTTCTAATTGGTCAAGTGGTTCAGTGGTTAGGGACCTCTAAACGAGCAAATTGATTGTTTTACATTGTTTTAAACATTGTTATTATGCAACAATGCCAAACTGAACACTGAATAAATCCGTGAGTTTGCAATGAGATAATAAGAAATACTACCCATTTGAAAAAAAAGTTACTGCTGTCCTCAAAATCTAACGAAAGCCAACCAAAGAAAATGGACCCGAAAACTAGATTGGTGTTTCCATCTCATAATTGGTAAGAAAAAAATGGATTTCGTCAATTTGGACCAAAAAATCTAATATCTACCCCAAAATAAAACTTGTTAAGGATTCCAGCCAAGCTTTTCGGGCATGTGAAGGCGTGATATCAAACGCCAATCTTTTTCGCCAAGCTAATCCCACGACTAAGACTTCAAACGTTAAATGAAATAATTGAAAATTACGCAGTAAGCAATTTTCATATATTTCATTTAACCTTCGAACTATTACTTGGTAGGAAAAGCTTGGCGAAAGAGCTTGGTGTTTGATACCACGACTTCACACGGATGAAAAGCTTGGCAGGAATCCTTAACAAGTTTTTGTTTTGGGTTAGATTACTACTTCAAATCCAGTTCAATCAATTAATGTTAATTTTTCATTCAGCATGTTTCTGTTCTTTAAATACCAATTGATGCAATCTAAATTCTAACGAGTGTACAAATTATTCTGAACTAAGTAAAAAAAACATGTCGCCTATACTTCCGCCCAGGGCAAAGACTGCAATTTTACCTAAACTGTCTAAAATTTACCCTATTATTCCGATCAACTTAATCAAGGCACTTCTAATCAAATCTGAAGCAATGCAGTGAACGAATTGGCAGCTCAAATCCACTGTTGGGTTATGAATAATTATTGAACATAGTTGTGGTTGATGAAAATTGTGATTATTTTCCCCCATTAAATATTAACAGTTGTCGACCACAAGGGTGTGGTACCAAAGTGTGTGTGCTGACGGGTTTTTTTTGTGTATGCTGACGGGTTTTTCAGGAGAAGGGGGGAAACAATATGGATGCGGGCTGACCCTTTCGGCAGCAGGATGTCCGGCAGTCGCTAGCCTACTGCCCTTAACCACGACGTCAACCAATCAGATCCTTTAGGCGCCAAATTAAAGGTTGTGAGATAGCCTAATTGTAGTAGCCCCTAAACACTAAAGAAGGGTCGTCCACACAGGACTAAGGTATGGGAACTCAGTGGCGTAACAAATGTCTCTGGGCCCATAGGGGAAATTTATGGTCGGGCCCGCCCCCATGGATTGGCCCCCCCCCCCCCCAATCTTTGACCTTTTCGACCGTCTCGTTCCAAATGATACACATACTGTGCTTTGTTTGGTTTACGTTACCTGAACAATCAACAACTTTTCTGCCCAAAAAATTATTTCGTAATGCAAACAAACAATAATGTTTGAAATAATTTATAAAAAAAACATGTCTGTGTGGTATTTTTTAGCCTAATTAACTGTTTAATTATTATAAGCTTTGCTTAGTAGTTACATTATTACACTTGTTAAATGGGAACTTGGACTTGTTCATAACATATTCATTTTGAACATGAAATTTACATAAAAAATTTATAAAAAAAACATGTCTGTGTGGTATTTTTTAGCCTAATTAACTGTTTAATTATTATAAGCTTTGCTTAGTAGTTACATTATTACACTTGTTAAATGGGAACTTGGACTTGTTCATAACATATTCATTTTGAACATGAAATTTTCATACCGTAGTTAGTTCATTACTTGAAGCGCTTAAGCGATACTTTCGGCATGCTTCTCTCAATGCAAAAATTGCAATGATGTTGTCCATGTGCTTATTTCGACGCCTGGCGGGCCCCCGAATTGCAGGGGCCCGTAAGCAATGCTTACCTAGCCTACATGTACGTTACGCCACTGTGGGAACTATGCACCCATGATCAATTGTGGCAGCCCCTTTTATTAATTCGCATGGTGACGTAGCAATACTGTATGTCACCAGCCACCTGTCCAGAATACAACACATATGGTGAAACATGTGCCACCTACAAGAAGGGGTAACAACAAGCAATCACTATAGGAGACAGAAATCGTGATGGGATGGTTAGAGCATACCACATACACTATAAAGGTAGGTTCCCTATCACACAACAAAGTGGGTGTATTAGACTGTAACCTAATTTCTCATTGGATTGGGTCTTATGTTGCATGGTGGTAAAGGGGATAAAGGGTACCTAATTATTATATCATCTGATCCACAATTTATTTTGCAATGCACAACACACCCATACACGCAGGAACGGCAATGCTAGCCATCAAGTCCCTTTAACACCATGGCGGCAGCATTCAGGCATGAAAATAGTTGGAACTAATGGCAAACGTGCCGTATTTTCAAAACGATTACTTCTTTTAAGTTGGAAACTGTAGGAGGTAGCAGAGAACGGGACTGCAAAATACACCAATATGGCTCATCCAGTACAATTTCGATCGTTTTGTTAGCAGACTAGGGATTAGCCACAGTCGACAAATACAGCCCACAACACGAGTTACAGAAGTATGACTTCATGTGCAACGCTAGAAGTATCTGGTGTAACCTACATCAGTGTTGTAGGTTGTGGATGATGATACAAGTTACTGTTTGATAAAATGAATTCATACACGTATGGTTTTTAGTTTATTACGCTATTATGATAATGGTGCCACATTTGTTACGTTGTTTGTTACGCATCCCACGACATGGTAAGGTGTCGTTACCCAGGATATGGTAAGAATGTTGTTAAGTTCTACAATGAAAAGTATTAAGGCTGCACTGATACCGATACTGGATCGGATCTGTGGCCGATCCTTGCGGTATCGATGTCAGATCGGTAACGGCAACTTTCACAGAAATATCGATAACTCGGGAACCGTTCGAGATAACGACATGCGGTTTGCGGTGTTTTGCTCAGGAAATCAACCCTCTCAGGAAAAGAACCCTCTCTACAAGTGGTACTAAAAAAAACTGTGGCATTCCTGAAAAAGGCTTTTAACCAGATGCAATGCAACCTCATCCCTGTTCACAGAAGGGGAAATCAGCATTAGGATATGCTTCTTTCGCACTAATAGGTTCCATTAAAATGATCATAAAGTATGGGTGTCAGCTTGTCGTATGGATGAAATGAAGTTACAACAATGAAACTTAAATATGTACAAGCAAGGAATAATCCCCCCACCCCATCTTCTTCATACTAATGTACTGTGATTGCGCTATTTTGTTTATTAATTATAACATTTTCCACCATTACGTCTGCTGAAAATAAAATTAAAATCCTTTATGATGCTGAAGAGTGGTTGTGCAGCGTACAATAGAATTAAATTTGACCGTCGAACCACTTTGACACATGTTCGAAATGGGTATATCGAGCAGGGGAAGCTGGAATAAACCACGGTTCTCACTGGAGAATCGCCAGTCTGGTAACTATTGTTGATAGACAGCTCTCACCCTACCCGATGAACGTTGCCTCCCAAACAACGAGCATTCATGCCAGTTGTTCAACTTCAGATTATATGGGCACCTAATGAAGCCATGCTAACATATTTTTTATTGTTTTTTATTTATTTGTTATACGTGGAGTTTTTCAGTTTGAATTAACCCAAATTAAACCAAAATTATTACACAATGAATATATGTTTATTTATTACCGCTTTGACTCTTCATCCTGTTAATTAAACGTTTGTCGTACCGAGGCTGCCCCATCACCGTTTAAGCAAATCAAACTCAACTACGAATACCCCTTCACCAAATAAAGAATAATAGTGCTGTAAACAATGTCATCTATGTGTGAAGTTTGTTGCATGTGTGAAGTTTTCTTAGCCAAAACGTCAGCACGATTGGTTCTTTGTAGTACATACAAGTCACAAGTTCAACAAGCTTTAAATCGGATAAACACCAAAAACCTTGAGCAGTCCTCAACATTACCACAGGCACGGTTGCTATTGTTCACAGAATCCTACACAGAATCCATCATTAAATTACTTGACATAGTCCGTCATTTAGGTGATTGTTGCCCAAACAGAAGGTTGTGCGTAAGGCAGCTTCAGTGACTGTTGCTCAAACCCAAGGTTGTGCAGAAGGCAGTTTCAGTGACTGTTGCTCAAACCTAAAGTTGTGCAGAAGGCAGTTTCGGTTGACTGTTGCTCAAACCCAAAGTTGTGCAGAAGGCAATTTCAGTGACTGTTGCTCAAACCCCCAAAGTTGTGCAGAAGGCAGTTTCAGTGACTGTTGCTCAAATCAAAGGTTATGCAAAAGGCAGTTTCAGTGTCTGTTGCTTAGAAGGGAGTTTTGTGTTGTTGCACCAAAGGTTGTGCAGAAGGTAGCTGCAGTGATTGTTGCCCAAACCAAGAGATGACAACAATGCTGTAATTGTTGCTATTTTCTGTTCTTCTACTTTTGTTGGTAGCCCATTGTAATGTAGATGCGCACGGGTTGGTAAGGACTTTCATAATAATAATGTTTAAATGCCAAGATTCCACAATTTACGCTAGCATCATATGCCAAGAGAAATCTTTAAATGCCTAGAGTTGAAAGCTTTTAAAAGGTTTGAATTCACATTCATTTTGGGAAAAAGAGCAGGAAGTGGGCTTCATACTGAACAAATTTTTGTAGTTTTTAGAGTTTTCTGAGCAGGGAGCAATAATTATGGGCTATGACCCCAGCATCAAAACCTTTCCATCTTGTCTTGCATGGTAATACAAACAATGCAAGCCACTGGCTGGTTTTAACTGTAACTCATTTCCTGTTGTTGTTTTCCGATACTTCCCATAGGGTTGGGGAACCAGAGAATACCTCGCATTCCAACCAAGAATATTACTGAACGTACGCTAGCATTGACGGAAAGTATTTCTCAACAAGAACAAGAAGTATTTTTTTTATTGCTACATTTAACACGTGAAAATTGGCATGGAACCTTACATTAACATTAACCGTGATGTTCAGCCTACGGTGCAACATATTTAGGGTTAGTTTCATTTGTTTGAATAACGTTTTGTCGTGTTTACAACTTTGATAAAGGAAGGAAAGGTACTGCAGGAGAGGCATGTCAACACGAAGTTTACTTGTGTCCATAAGCAGTACATAGTCAGTTGAAAAACCGCAAACAAAAACCCATGACAACCGTGGAGGATGGAGAATAAGAGGCAACACTCCACAGTTAAAAGCATGCAGGTAAAGAGCTGCAAAGATAAAAGACGACTGGCACCACAGATGTGGCTGACAAGCCAAAAAGAACTAACCCCGCAAGCCACAGAGATTAAACGCAGCAGATGCGTCTAAAAACTCACAGAAAATCGATTGCTAAGGTGCAGCCAAAAGCGAACAAAGGGAATAAGTCTTAACTAAAAAGATGCAGCTGAACAGCTGCAGAGCTGAGCGCAACCTTCAATAAAATGCAACGAACACGAAATTAACTGCCTTTACCCCTTAACAAAAAAAAAAAAGGAGTTGAACAGCTACAACGAAAATGACTGAAATGTAGACTGAAATGTAGGCTAAAGAATGTGATGAGAGAATACAACATTTTATACTAGTTACAAAATTTTAAAAATGGGCATTTTATACCTTGAGGTTTCGTGACAATAACAAAGTCTAAAGTCAACTCACTCACTCATTATCGGTGACTTTTACTTTATATTTTTCTGGCCCGAAGAAGAATCAAGCTTAGGACCGAAAATATATGATGCAAAAAAACCTACGTAAGTTGAGTTGACTTTTGACTTATTATTAGCTACAAAACATGTTATACAAGACTTTTAATGGATCGTAGCTTAAGATGCAAAATGAGTCAAGGTGAATCAGCTTTGGTTAAAAATATGAAATGACTTTACCACTATGCTATATCACGATTTGGCTGTCAATACCAAATATTTTCCGTTATTTCGTGCAGCATGACATACTGGATTTTGGAAATGAACCAAATTCAAAATATTTATAGTACATTTTTATCCGTTGGCTGCATTATGTATGTAAATATGTTTTTTTTTCATGTAAGCGTTATACAGTCTTTTTCTTGTCCCCGCATATCCCTTTGAGTCACTGGGTCCAGGTAAATAGACACTCGAGAGGATGGCCAAAAACTAAGTCCCAACTAGCACTGCAAGCTTTGTGAGGGTCTCCGGGGACCCCGAGCAAAGCGAGCAGCAACAGCCCAGTGGTTAGCGTCCTCGCCTCCAAACCAAGTGAATGCCAGTTCGAATCCCGCGACCGACCCAACTATCACGTGGTACTTTAAAAAAATCAACCACGCATAATGCGTGACTCAAAGGGTTATAAGTCTTTTTCTTGTCCCAGCATAACCCTTTGAGTCACTGGGTCCAGGTAAATGGACACTAGAGAGGATGGCCAAAAACTAAGTCCCAACTAGCACTGCAAGCTTTGTGAGGGGCTCCGGGGACCCCGAGCAAAGCGAGCAGCAACAGCCCAGTGGTTAGCGTCCTCGCCTCCAAACCAAGTGAATGCCAGTTCGAATCCCGCGACCGACCCAACTATCACGTGGTACTTTAAAAAAATCAACCACGCATAATGCGTGACTCAAAGGGTTATAAGTCTTTTTCTTGTCCCAGCATAACCCTTTGAGTCACTGGGTCCAGGTAAATGGACACTAGAGAGGATGGCCAAAAACTAAGTCCCAACTAGCACTGCAAGCTTTGTGAGGGGCTCCGGGGACCCCGAGCAAAGCGAGCAGCAACAGCCCAGTGGTTAGCGTCCTCGCCTCCAAACCAAGTGAATGCCAGTTCGAATCCCGCGACCGACCCAACTATCACGTGGTACTTTAAAAAAATCAACCACGCATAATGCGTGACTCAAAGGGTTATAAGTCTTTTTCTTGTCCCAGCATAACCCTTTGAGTCACTGGGTCCAGGTAAATGGACACTAGAGAGGATGGCCAAAAACTAAGTCCCAACTAGCACTGCAAGCTTTGTGAGGGGCTCCGGGGACCCCGAGCAAAGCGAGCAGCAACAGCCCAGTGGTTAGCGTCCTCGCCTCCAAACCAAGTGAATGCCAGTTCGAATCCCGCGACCGACCCAACTATCACGTGGTACTTTAAAAAAATCAACCACGCATAATGCGTGACTCAAAGGGTTATAAGTCTTTTTCTTGTCCCAGCATAACCCTTTGAGTCACTGGGTCCAGGTAAATGGACACTAGAGAGGATGGCCAAAAACTAAGTCCCAACTAGCACTGCAAGCTTTGTGAGGGGCTCCGGGGACCCCGAGCAAAGCGAGCAGCAACAGCCCAGTGGTTAGCGTCCTCGCCTCCAAACCAAGTGAATGCCAGTTCGAATCCCGCGACCGACCCAACTATCACGTGGTACTTTAAAAAAATCAACCACGCATAATGCGTGACTCAAAGGGTTATAAGTCTTTTTCTTGTCCCAGCATAACCCTTTGAGTCACTGGGTCCAGGTAAATGGACACTAGAGAGGATGGCCAAAAACTAAGTCCCAACTAGCACTGCAAGCTTTGTGAGGGGCTCCGGGGACCCCGAGCAAAGCGAGCAGCAACAGCCCAGTGGTTAGCGTCCTCGCCTCCAAACCAAGTGAATGCCAGTTCGAATCCCGCGACCGACCCAACTATCACGTGGTACTTTAAAAAAATCAACCACGCATAATGCGTGACTCAAAGGGTTATAAGTCTTTTTCTTGTCCCAGCATAACCCTTTGAGTCACTGGGTCCAGGTAAATGGACACTAGAGAGGATGGCCAAAAACTAAGTCCCAACTAGCACTGCAAGCTTTGTGAGGGGCTCCGGGGACCCCGAGCAAAGCGAGCAGCAACAGCCCAGTGGTTAGCGTCCTCGCCTCCAAACCAAGCGAATGTCAGTTCGAATCCCGTGACCGACCCAACTATCACGTGGTACTTAAAAAAAAATCACCCACGCATAATGCATGACTCAAAGGGTTAAAGCAAATTAATGTCATTACTGTGCCGACAGCTAGGTAGTTAACCCCATGGTAGTTATCGTATGTCTTTCCATTAATGATTAAGGGAAATAACTCTCCCACTTAGAAGTTAGGAACATGTAAGTAAAACGAGCTAACAAAAGTGACTCCACTGCACTGCAAAAAAACAGAATTTCGCAAGGACTCGCAGGAAACAAAAACAGCTAACAAAGGGCAGCTATGAAGATAAACGACGGAAAGACAGACAACTCCATACATTATTTATGTTTTTATTATTTTACTCTACTTATTATTTTAGTCTAACTTGCAAATTTTAATGGGCTGTTGCAATCCGGTTTTGTTACATTAGTCTGGGTGATCCGATACAGTAGGCTTTGTGCTATTTGTACAGGGTTTTTCCTAAAAAATTAAATACAAAACTTTGCTAATATTTTGTAGTTATGCTTTATGAAGTGTTACTTTAGCGAAACTCCGTTGCGGTCAAACACAAATCCGGGACTCCTAAACTACTAATGCTAACAACTTTGCGCAATTTCCTCCAACCAGTTCAACACAAACATAATTCAGACATCACTAGGGCATCTACACTACTGTGATTTTCTTATATCCAATTGCGACATTGGGCATTCATATGTTATTTGGGACACTTGTTAACTTTCAATGTTAAGACTAGTCAACAGACAAGTGTACTGTTTACAACACACTAAACGAGGAAGCTAGAAAAAGTCACTGCCAGACTTCAGAGATTGTCAGAAGAGGCACACCTCACCAAGTCAAGCTTGAAACATTTTAAATTTATCTTTCCTTAAAACGGTAAAAATCAATAAAGTAGCACGACGCTCCTCATTAGCAGTGGGTTTCACTTCCAAAGCAGATAGCGCCAAATCTACTTCTGCACCAAATCAAGAAAAACTAATTAAGAGCAAATGCAAAACAACTGATTATTTTACTGGCACAAGAAGAAAATTTGCACAACAACTATACAGTACAAAAGACAGTAAAGTGAAAAAGAAAATTCCCTTAATGGGAATTGTGACAGGTGAAAGCGAAGGTTGTGTTAAAATGTGATCTTCATTAAGGACTCAGACCAGAACGTGCAGAAATTTCAGTAGCTACTTAAAGAAGCACACAAACACACACTTATCATTTAACAAAAGAGACAAGCAAACAGGAAATCGCCGACAACAGACAATGAAGTAAAGCTACGCACATCACTCACTATGTCAAAAGGTGAAGTCCAAATGGCCCAACAAGTAGCTACTGTCTAGTTAACAATCATTCTAACAAGCAAGATTTAGTAGTGGCTCCATCTTTGTGAACACTGTTCTAGGAAACATCACTGTCGAAACACTGAATACCTCGCTGAGCTTACAAAGGATTTAATGTGTAAGGAATACTATTCCTACGGCCATAAAGTTGGTCAGTCTATCAACAATACTAGCGTGTGAGGCCTGTGATCAATGACCGTATAATCCTTAAACCGCAATTCGCTGGAGTACAGATTAAGGATCCATACACCCACGGTGCAATACATGATTGCTGTTGCCCTGATCCTAACAGGATCAAAGTCCTTGTACTTTTAAACAAAACTCCTCACAAATAAACTACAAACCCAAATTAACCAACTACAAAAACATTGAAATACCAGGGTGATGCCTG
>JAHWFP010231751.1:0-27116 GCA_023313725.1 Lithobius niger | reverse complement strand
GAACTGTTTATTTTTTAAAATGACATTTTATCAAGTATACAGTTCTAAGACTTAAAAAATTTTGGGTCGTCAGATTTTTTGTGGACCATCCTGTATAGGCTATGATTTGCAACATATTTCATGTGTTAAAATTGTGTTAACATAGCCTCCTTAAAATTTGATGTGGCGTACAACTAAAACCTGCATACGCTACATAATAATGCTTTAGCATCTAAAAAAGGTTTATATTGCTCCGATTTTAATGTCGGAATTGGCAAAATTAGTGTAGCTAAGCCGATAGCCGCCAAAATGGACTTAAGCCGTTAGCGGCCGAAAAAATTATCAGCTAAGATTGGCTAGCCGAAATTTATTCATTAGACAGCCGAATAATGTAAAATTGAACGGCGAGGGGTCTACCAGGAGTTGTGGCCAGGCACCAGTTTTTATGCTTCTGGGACAGTGGACCAAAAAACTCTAGGCAACATGGCAGACCCATCCTGTGGGGCTGCTGTCGAGGAAGACGCCTGGAGAGTAGAAGTTGGTTCAAGTGGTGAGGTAGAGCTGCATGCGAAGTTCGTTATAGATGAAGGGTCCCTGTTTGTGAGATAAAGCTTGACGACGAGTTTTTACAAGGGACAAGGTTCCAGAAAATAATGCGCTAGGCGCTGTGGCAGATCTGGGCTTGTGGGACGTGGTTGAAGCAACCGCAGTCATATAGGATGATCATACGTGATGAAGTGGCCCTCATTTAACGTCGTGGTGTAGAAACGAGCTGGTTGTAGAAAGTATCAAGATGCTTGGCACTCTGCTGCAGTGAGCCGGTCGACCTAGTTCTTCTTGAGGCAGGTGGGAAGAGGCCTCCCCTCCTGTTCTTTGACAGGGCGGTTTGTCAAAGGTAGGTTGCCGTATGAAGCGATGGTTGGAGGAAACCAGGAGGGGTTAGGGATGCCAGAGACTGTGTCTAGGTTGGGGGAACGAGAATATATGTTCATCAAGATTGTCCTGATAAGGGAAAGGTCTACGAATATTGGAGCCGTTTGGATACTGGTAGTGAAAGGAGCTGACGGACATCCTAATGAGGACTGGTTGTCATGGTCCTACTGGAGGATGGCCAGGGTCAGCCCCCCCCCCCTCTTGTGGGACGAAGGTTAAATTGAAGGAGAGTGGATGGGGAAAACAATACTTCGACTGATTAATGCCATTCCCCTGTTTGGGCAAATGAGGATCGACAAGGGTTACTGCAGAAAGAATCGCGGCCTCCTGACCTGAAACTCAGTCCGTGTCGGCCAGTGTATGGTGTGGTCTTCCTGACATCCAAGTGGTAGTCGTTATCCGTAGGTGTAATGCAATGGCAGGTCAAAAGGGCCCTATTGAGCCCAAAGAGAGGCCGGCAAAGCCAGGCCGAAGGGGGAAAAAACGAAGTCGTGGTCGTCGCAAGCAGTCTATAGGAGTAGTGGTCGACCGAAACCAAGTTTATCACTTTCGGCCGAAACCGAAACTACTTCCGAAACCAGTTATTTAATTTCGGCCGAAACCGAATTCATTACCGAAACTGGCAATTCGGTTTCGGCCGAAACCTCTACCGAAACCAGTACATCAGTTTCGGCCGAAACCACTACCGAAACCGGAACTAGAACCTAACCTGAATAATACCAGTTTTAATAATTAGACAAAAGCAAGGATAAAATAAAAAAATCATGAATGTGTGGTTTTTCGTAGACAAAGTCCAGATTGGAAGGCACAGCCTGGTTTACCCATTTCCCGTTCTACACTGAGCAAATCCATGTGCGCCTTCTCACCAGCCCCCTCTCTCCTCCCCCAAAATGTTTCAGAATTAATAAATAAAAAACTGTATGCGGAAAGACTTCAAAACTTTCTTTTGTATTTTTTTTGGTCAATAGTCTTGTTTTAATTAAATAACCATTCATTCGTGTCAGCGAGTGAAGTCCAGAGCACTGGAAAAGGGTGTCATTCAATAAGTATAACGTTTGCTTGAAAACGTAAAGAGAAACAAAAGCATAAATTCCCTCTAGTGCAATGAAGCCATAATTTGATTGAATTTTGATTAAAAAAAAATGTTTTTATTATTGCTTAGCGTGGGCATGCCAGATGAATGCGGGATCTGTGATGGCACCCACTGTGCCTTCCTAGGCTGCAGCCTAGTTAGTACACGGAAACTGGCTACTGCTGGGAGATGGAACTTGGTTTTGGCTTCACCGAAACTGCATCGTAGGATTCGTCCGAAACCGAAACCGTAACCGAAACAAGTCAAACCCGTTTCGACAGAAACTGAAACTGGGCTATAACTTCATGGCCGAAACCAGAACCGAAACCGAAAATTTGCTGGTTTCGGTGCTGAAACCAAAATCGAAACAGAAATTCGGTCGACCTCTATATAGGAGAAGTGACATGTTGTGTCAGTGTGTTGAAGTCGCAACGAAGGACTCTCGTTGACGTGGATCGAGCTGCGCTAAAGAAAGATAGGGTGGTGGGCCGTGTGGTGGTAAGGTAGCAGATACAGCAACCAGGATCAAGAAGAGGTTTATGGGCCCCTGGTCTTTGGGTGTCCAGATCGCGGACAGATGGTCTGGTTCCATCTGTGTCTGGCGCACTATGTACATCCGTAGTACGAATAACAGCTGGTGTAGAAGCAGTATCTTCAAGAGGGTAGGCGGACAGCAGGTTGCAGTCCGCAAAAAACTCTTTTGTGTCGGGCGTTGGGGCCCGGTCCCGAATCCCTGAATGTCCAAAAACAAGTAAGACTAAAACCATTTTTACTGCTGTTTACACGCATTTCACCGTGCAAATAACTTGTAATACCGTTTGCTGTTTAAAGGTGCTTTTGTAGGCCTAAATGGCAAAGTTTTATTAGGTCGATTTGCGGTGTATTAGGTCTCTCCTTGCCTCCTCGTACATGGTGTTTCTTCCTGGCTAGCCTGACGTTGGCTGTATGTAAGCCGCATATCCTCTACGGTAGGCATTGAGCCACTGGATGAAGGTTTTAGTGAATGTGAAGCTAGTTTGTCTTGCCCGTTTGGGTCAGGTTGATTCCAAAACATAGCAGAAAGGTTTCCGTGCTGGAACGATCACATGGGGGTTCTGACATCGTCTGCGTAGGGAAATATTCGTCAATTTCGTTATTTTTAAATAAAACCGACAAAGCAGGTTCAGATGCACTTTTACTAGAAGGCTGAAGTACCTCTTCCGCATTTTTTGGTGTTAGATCTCTGTCAATAACCAAAAGATCAGCTTAAAACGACAAAGATGATGAAATGCGTGAAACATTCGAACACCCACCGATGTCGTAGCAAAAGCATCTAATTCCAAAGCAATCTAAACATTTAACAAATGGGTATGACTGCCCGGTCGAATTCACCAATCCCTAAAAACATGACAGAAATCACCAACCATACCACATTCGTTAAAAACACGATTTCCTAACATATGTAAATTATGATTAAAAGTAATCACTGTACGCAAAAAATTTCTGTCCAACGCTTCGTCAACATTTACGCCACTATCACTGATCTGGTCTCCCAACTCACTATTTGATGGTGCCTATAAAAAAATATCACCACGACTTAAATTGTCAGAGCTGACCGAACTGGAATTAACATCCGGTAACGCAGTCGTCTGGGTGGGAGGGGGCAAACTCAATAATAATCTCTAAAAATGAAAAATTAGCCCTAGCACAATTTTTACTGCAAACGCCATCATTTTTCAAATATGCCAAAATACTAGTTGCGTTCAGTTCAGTTCAGTTCAGTTCAGCTTGGCGCTAGATACACTTCAATCTAGCGCACAGTTATTGTATAAATAAATGTCATGCGAGCTTCCAATCAGTTCACTAGTAGAGTCACTGACGTCGACCAAATCATAAACAATAGTACTGTCACAACAATTAGTATTATCGTTATTGGCTTAATAATCATTCGTTGACTGAATTAAAGGACAGCCAAACCCTTCCATCTTAAATTTCACTATTGTTTGTTAAGTACGAAAAAAACAAGATGCAAGTTGAGCGAAGTTTCCAACATTAGTATTAATTACGCAATAGTTTATTTAGAATCTAAGTTTGATGTTTCCACGGCGCAAGACAGCGAACGTGATTTTATCGCATGGTACTGACGTCACACTTCATCACCTTGTACCGTGGAGCAATGACGTCATCGTAGCTTACTAGCGAGTGTGGGTCGGCTTGTGCTTCTAACATCACACGAACGAGACTTGGATGTGTTGACCGCACGAACAAAGAATTCGTCTGCTAAAATAAAGATTTAGACACATTACTATGTAATAACTATAAAGCCTGAGTGATTTTCGTACCTCTCACGTTTTTTGAGTGTCTTAATTAACGATACTGAAATTTAAGATGGAAGGGTTTAGCTTTATTTTAATTAGTTTGCCAATGTCTAAGTCAAGTAATTTTTCAACAGCTTCCCCGTTTTGAGTGATGCTCTGACCACTTATGTCACTTGAAGCACAGTCTTTGTCTCGAAAATACAGATCAGAGCTATCACTAGTTAGATCTTTGTCAAAACTTACATGACTTGCACCTGCGTATGTCGATTCCCTTACTGGCAGCTTGTCTGTGAAATCTGTTGAGGCGCTGGAAACGCCTGGATTTCTTAGCCCAAACATGTGCCTCGTTGAAATCCATTAGAACACTTGGGTCGTCGTCTGTTTCAAGACCAAATCAGACCAAAAGTCGAAGAAAATTTACGAACAATTGGTTTTGATTGTAAGTCGCCGAAAATATAGAAAATATTTCGCCAGACACTTCCCGAGGTGAATGTAACTTATAGTGGAACGTGTACAGGGTGATCCAACTAAAGTGTTATGAGCCAATATCCTGAGAATGGCTAATGAGAGAATAATAATGATATAAATGCAATGATGGGTGTGATGGGGGACGTTTGCACAAGAAAATATTTCACGGTCATCCTTGTGCTATCTTCCAAACGAAATGCGATACGGCAAAAAATTAAATTAGAAAGTCGGACGCAAGGACACAATATGACCAACAATAACAAAAAAAACAGATTCAAAATCGGATAATAAATAAAATAGTTACGATGATGTTTAATAGCTAACTCTGAACATGCTGGCTGCGCTGTAGTAAAGCCAACTGCCGAGAAGGTTGGCTTCAATAAGTGCAGCAAGCATGTTCAGATGTAGCTTTGAAAAATCATCGTAACTATTTTATTTACTATCCCATTTTGAATCTGTTTTTTTGTTGTTGGTCATATTGTGTCCTTGCGTCCAACTTTCTAATTTACTTTTTTGCCGTATCGTAACTTGTTTGGAAGATAGCACGAAGATAACATTGAAATATTAATTCAAGGTCATTCCTTTTTTCTTGTGTAAACGTCCCCCATCACACCCATCATTGCATTTCTGTCATTAGCCATTCTCAGGATATCGGCTCGTAACACTTTGGTTGGATCATCCTGGAATGATGGAATTCTGTTTTGGAAGTTTCGTTTTTCCGAAGTGTAAAAGGTTTCGGAAAAATAAATTAAAAATAAATCCAGGTGAGTTCGAATGATCACAAACACACACATGTACATCGTCACACCGTGAAATGTGCTCCTAGCACACAAATGATGACCAGTTGTAAAGTTTTAGCGCCGCAAAAATATTTAAAAATAATTATCCCTACGAAACAGTTCTTCTGACGTAATTAACACAGTCGCGTGTAACCCCAGTTGTTCCACAGGAAATCTTTGTCGTAAATCGCCTTGGTTAACACGAGAGGTGTGTAACTGATACACAGGTTCAAATTTCACGGACGGGCTCCCAAAATTAGTAGTAACATACCAGAATTAACCACGGTAAGTTGCCTTAAAAGGATGTATAGTTTAAAACCCACTGGTTTAGTAATATTAAGTTTGTCCGTTACACCAGCTATCTTAAGTTTACTAACACTAAATGCTAATCCAGCTGTACTTCTTCGTTACCCACAACATTAATCCCCATGTGAAGTCTCGAGTGAGTAGTCACTGTAGTGCGTATCACAAGGTAATCCATATTATGATGTAGTTACTTCCAAAATTCTGTGTATGTCTTACTTCCTGGTTGGATCTTGACTTTTTTCCTATGGCGGGTAAAGCACCGATATATCGTAAATCGTGCATTGAATGCCCATAGGCTTTACATTAAGTTTGGAAAAATAGGGGTGGAGGGGGGGGGGGGCGTTTACTCCACTCTTCTAACCCTTCTGGACACCTATCACAGAAAATTCTAAGCTTTTTGAAAGATCTCTGGAAGACCAAGTTTTACATCCTTTTAATAGCTGTAAAGGAGAGAGGAGGCCTAGGGGAAGAAAGGCCAGGCCTCCGTGCAGGAGCTGCGAGCCAAAGGAAAGTGTCTACTATTACCCCAGAATGGGAGAAGGGGCCAGTAAGCATAGGCTGTACTATCTTTATTCGGAGCATACAGCTTTTTGTTAATTTTGCTGCAGAAAAAAGACAATTTAAAGGGTGGGCGTTTACTGCACTCATTTTCCGATTTCGATATTAAAGCATTTTAAGGCAGTGGGCGTTAGCTTCAGCTGAGCATTTAATATACGATTTACGATATATGGAACTCCCTCCTACGTCATATTGACGTCACGACCAAGCAGTGCTGGGAATAACCATACTCCCCTCTCCTTATTGGAATGCCTATTCACGAAGTTGTCAATGCTGCTCGCCTTTGTACTCTTGGAACGGCTTTGAATAGTCTAAATACCTGAACTCCTCCACCCTGCATACCAAGGATGGGTTAGAACCATTTTAGCAGGTTCTGCACCCACGCCTGGGAGTTTGGACCTGAAAACAACTAAGTAACCACGTTTATTGACCACATATTTGGTTAATTGATTAACCAAGTAGCTAGTGGACAACGGTGCTGCAAAAATATTTTAACCAATTTTTAACGCAATATTTACGTTTCATGCTACCGGGTATTTCATCATAATGGCATATTTCATCTTATGGGAGAAAATAATTGTTTTTTCAACAATTATGAAAGTGACAAAATAGTTACATTTTGGTTGAAATAAGGTTCTTCAAAATATTTCAACCAATCACCCACATTTTAACGTTAAATAAATGTACCCATGCTGCCCTGTTGTGGCCAATTTTAATTATTATGCATTGAATTTTGTAATTAACACATTATAAAGAGAAATAAAGAGAATTTGTTTTTTTTGCCGAGTACTAGCTGCACAAGTTATTACAGAAAGTAAAGGGAGTACAAAATGTACAAACTTAAGAAATGTTTGTAGCTTTTACTCCTACCTCAGTTTTGGAGCATTCGTATCGCTGGTCTTCACAGTTGCGTCAAGTTCGCTTGTAACGTGTGATGATGACAGGTATTCCTAGACGTGCTTTACTATAAATTTAGAAGTAAATGTTGCTTGGTTTCTAATGTTACGTTTCTTTTTTAACATCAGCACGGTTAGTTTTCCCATTTGCGCTAACTTGTGTTAATATACGCTGCATAAATAACTTACTGCTATCGTTCCACACATTGCGTACTGCAACAGAGATCGCTAATCCAAAAGTAGCAACCATGACAATTGCTGTAAGAGGCCTATATTGTTGCTCAAAAGATATGAGGAAAGCATCGAATATCTTGAAGGCCCTCAGGACATTTAGATCTAATTATGTAGGCATTGTGGCATTGACTACACTTCCATGTTGTGAGATTGAGCTTTTTTCTTGAGACTTATCGTAAGCATTGTGGTTGTAGCCCACAGCCTTTCGTTAGGTATGCTGAAATCGTACCATAGAAGAAATCTGGTTCGAGTGTATGCCTATTTTCACCATGAATCGCAGTGTTAAATGGTTCACCAAATAAATTGATAATTTTTTTAATTATTTAAAAAAATGTAAATGGTGAATTGTAACAAAATTGGTAATATTTTGCCTAAATTATTCACAAAACAAATGAGTGATCAGCACAAATATTTTTTGAAACACATGCACCCAAGAACTACAGATTTTTTTATTAATTGCCTAATTAATAAATTTACGGGTGTATTGAAAACTAATTTAAACACAACTTACCTTTCCCAGTTGTAGAGTGTTAAGTTAGTCATGATGGCACGGAAAACAAGTCCAGACTGCAGAAGAATCCCTTCTGCATCTTGAACATTACCACATAGTAGGGCCATCTCTGCTAATCGGCCTTCACGGACAGGAATTTCTTTAATATGTTGAATAAACTGCACTTTATCAGCCTATAGAAAAAACAAAACAAAACTTCAGCTGCCTTGTACCGTCTTCTCAACTTTGAAACTTTTTAATAGTAAAATATAAAATATGCAGCATAATTTCACTAGCCTCATTGATAGCAGCGTATGCCACTTCTGCTGTGCCAAGTTCTTTAGCATAGGCTGCCATTGCTGCAAGACAAGCCCACAGAGCTTCATCCTGAAATGCAAAATTAAATCCGGATAAAACATGTATCAACGGCAGTGACTTTACAATAGGGATTGACCTGATAGCAGTTTTATTTTATCTGGTGCAGTACCTTGCCGCGCAATTTTGACAAACGCAGTAATCAGGTACCCATTTTGACACTCGAGCGTCACCGTTTTTTAAAAATGTCAACTTGATCATTAGGTGTGAAGTGGCCATTGAGATAAAACTCAATTTGACTTCTTCTCACCTTATTTACACTATTATTCAAAATTATTTACACCATTATTCAACTCCAAGATAAACATTGCATAACCCTTTAGACAATTGCCTCTAGACATCAATTTCTGCTTTGGTTATACAAACAAACTGTTTGTTGAAGACCTAGAACTGCGAGCATTCATTTAGTAACAAATTTGCTCACTAGATGGCATCGTAAGACTTACAATTCACGATATTTGCAACTGCACGTGCACACAAAATGAAGCGCCACATCATTGGTTGTTTGGCTAGCATGGTTCCGTGAAAGATCAGCGTGGCCCTGTGTTACTATATTATAGACCAATTCAGTTATGCCGATATTAAAACAGCAGCCAAATTAGCTGCTCTGAAAGCAATGCAATCCACATATGCTTACCTGCACTACAAAGGAGCATTGCATTTGAGCAAAGACTTCCAAACTTAGTCTGGATTGGAAAGATTAAAATTATTTACACCGTCACTTAAAATTATTTATGCTATTTAAAAGTATTCACGCTATTATTTAAATCATCATTCAAACAGAGTTCACATACATCTTCATAAACTTTCCATACTTTTTCCATACTTTTTCAAATCCATTTGCTTACTTTTCCCATGCCTATTTTGGGACTTTTAAACACAAGTTAGGACCCTTATGGCCCATAACAAAATGTTAATTTGTTGTAGTTTTGATGTTTCAGATCAATTTAATTATATAGCGGTTTACTTGTTAACTACTTCGGGTAGTCACTTCTGTAGGCTGGAAACACTACTAGAGTCGGGCTGCTGAAAGAATGACTTGTCACGCTAGGAATGTTGCCCGTTTTGCCAGTAGGTTAGATAGGTGCACCTTGCCTTCATGAGATTTCAAGCGAGTCCAGAAATGGCAGCGAATTAACTTGCTGTTGGAAGTGCGGTAAAACAATGGAGGAAGGAAGGAATTCTTTCTTCCATGTTAAAATTTTACACAGTCAAGCTCCAGAGATAGTTTAAATCTGGGAGAGTGAATGTGGAGAGTTTAGAACTAAGAGACCAGAAACTGTGCAGTGGCTCATACTGGAGTATCGAGTGGTTTAATGTGCGTCTCGTGCAAGGTGCGTTAGGCTATAGCTTTCCATGGCAAGTGTAGAACGAACACCAGGAAAAATAAAACAGCCATCCCTATAGCCCATTCCAGAGCCCGATTCTTTCGACACCTCAATAATAAAACGTATCCTATTATTGTAAACATGCATGCAAATAAACATATAAACAACTCACTATTGTTAAGAAAGTGTTGGCAGAGGCTGAGGGACACTTGGGACTTGCTTGAAAACAGATAGCCATCCGGTTAGAAGTCTTCGTAAGTGAAAAAAAAATCCATTGTGCCCTTATTTGTGTCAATGCCCAGCTGTGGCGATTACAATGTATTACAGGTTAAATTGACAAGCGGGTATCAGGAATTTTTTGTCAGGAGGCCTAACTAACTTTAAGGTTCAAACTTTAAGGTTGACGGACTCAGTTCCTTCTAATTAAGTTGATTACTGGTACTGTATAGGTAGTCGGGAAACCAGACACATTTCTTTGCTTGGTTAAAGCAGGGTTATTGTTTTAACAACTAGACTGTGAAGTCTTTCTATGCTATGGATTAAGTTAATTTCTACATCTGATGCCCCGTGGAGCTTCCATCAAAGAAGGTTCAGCACACACGAACTAACTTATTTACGCCTTTATACGTAGTGGTGCCAGTGGATACGAAATATTGAGCAATGTCACAGGCAGGAGTGAATCCTTTATTTCTTACACGGGAGGCAGCCGTTAAACTGTCATTCAACCTTCATTTATGGCAGCCTCCTTAATTTCAGTACATTCAAAAGTGACAATGTCTTCTGAAAGAAGTTATCAATATTTGCACTCCGCAGCGCAACACGTGTACAGTTAGTGTTAAGTACTGTTGATGGATGAGCAATGCTTGACAAAGTGCAAAAATGTTGTGCACAGATTAAAAATAATTCTGTTATTCTCTGTCAGCACAGCAGAAGTTAAACGAAGAATTTCATGTGCCAAAGGAATTATGGGAGACTGGCGCTGCAAGTTAGTAAGTTACTCTTGCATCGGTGACCTACTTCGAATCACTTTCAACGAAACAAATACAGCTGACCATTATGCTGAACCAGCAATAACTAGGTGGGCAAATGTTGGGGAAAAGGTCATAAGGGTTTTAACATCTGGGTGGCATGAATTGAATTTTTTTGGGGAGGGGGGGGTAGGTACATTTACTGCACTTCAAGTTGGTGTTCTGCACTCCAGGGTTAGTTCTGGAGTGGAAATTTTGCACCTGGTCCAAAATTTTAAAATTCGACCCCTGTGGTATCACAAATAAAGTTGTGGCTTTAAAAAGTGGCATTTAGGAAACTGGCAATGTAATATCCCGTGGTAGTAATAAAATCGTAAATATTTTAATAAAACTCCAAGCTTAATTTACCTTGATAAATCGGCACAAACGCATGGCATCATCCCAACGAGAAGCAGTAATGTAACCATGAAGGATACTCGGATACGGAGAAATTGGAGTGCTGATCAGTGAACCATCAGCTCTCCGGATATTCACTAAACCTCCTAGAAAACTTGCAATTTGAGGATTCTTGCCAAATTCACTGCAAATAAAATAAAATTTTTAATTTTGCTCTCAACTGTACATCTACAATAATGTTTAACTACTCATCTTTAATAAAAAAAAAAATTGAATGGCTGTTTGATTGTTTTAACCTTTTCCTTCACAGATACGCTTTCAAACGCTTCTCCATTATTCTCACACATTTTTATGCAATTCATATCTCGCACTTCAAATTACTGAAACATAATTATTAAGTTAGTTACCTTTTTGAAGGCATGGTATTGAAGCCGCCTCGACATTTTAGAATTTAAAAAAAATACTTGCTACGGTTCATTACTAACAGACATAATTTCAACGTTGATGCAAAATCATGCAGAAACTAGTGATTTTCACGAGGAAATGGGGATGAAAGTTCTTGTTAACGTTGGCCAAGTAAAGAGTTAAGTAACAATAAACAAAAAGTGCATTACAAGATTTAGACCACCCGTCCATTTATTTTAAAAATGCACCCACTAAGGTAGATGAAGGGTTCGACAAAATTCTTGCATATAAAACCATATATGAAGAACTAAAAGAAAATAATCTAAAGTGTCCATGCCCTCAACTGGGAATCTATGGGCCCCTTTAGGCAGGGGAAGGGTAAATTTCTCAAAAAATTTCCAAAGGGAAGGGGGTCGAGTACAGGTCTTGTCAAACCAAATAACATTTGTCCTAAAAGTTACTAATTGATACTTGAACCAGTGTTCATTGAGATCAAACAAACAATAGTCATTTAGCCCCAAATGTGGTTTACCTACCATGTGGGTAAAATGATAAGTTTGTTCAAAACATATTGCTCAAATACTAAAGCTAAATGGCGCACAACAGTGACGTTCAGTGAAATCTATCAACCCCGCCAAGCGTGCCCCCGCAGGAACATCCATACAAATTCATTGCACATAACATAAAACACAGAAGCTATTGCCAGATAAAGCTTTGCTGGGCTCAACAAAGAACCAAGAGCACCGACGGGGAACCGTCTCTTCCTCCCCCAACTAATATTTTCCGGCTGTCCACATTTGTTCAACATGTGGCGTTAGACGTCCTGCCTAACTCACAATCAGGTTAGCCCTGCACCAAAACAAAAGGTACAGAACGGGCATTCGGAAGATGAAGTAGATTCCAGCTACATTAAAGCAACAAAAATAGGCTTTAGGCAGACTTTGAACATCTTCAGAAATAAATTTAAAATGTTCAAATTATCTTCCGCTTGCATCAATGCATAATTGCTGCCTCCTACTGAAGGACCCGTCGGGCTCGGATAAGCTCTTCTTCCCAGTGGCGTAACGTGCGGGGTGCGTAGCTGCAGGAGGGGGGGGGGCATGCTGAAGGACAGTAGAAGGGGGGCCCCACCCCACCACAACTATAATTATTTTGGATTATTTTTCTCTCACTCTTCCATTTTCTCTGTCTCTATCTCTCTCGTTTTTGCTTTATTTAATTTTTTTTTATTTGTGGTGGGGTGGGCCCCCCTTCTACTGTCCTTCAGCATGACCCCCCCCTGCAGCTATTAGCCAAGTTAATCGCACCGAATAATACTTTGGACGTTAAATGAAAACTTGAAGATTGCTACCGCTAGTAGCAATCTTCTAGTTTTCATTTAACTTTCAAACTATTAGTATGTGCGATTAACTTGGCTAATAGCATCTGGGGACTGCAGTAGACACGAAAGTAAATGAAGATAAAGTAAGTCGAGACAAATTATTAATTTTACAGCTTTATTGTTGGTTTACATCTGTTATTAGAGCTTGTATCCACGGCTTACCCCATCTTTTCCTGTATTTCTCCGCCAATCAGCATGTGAACAATGCAGACGTATGCAAGGCTTGCTCTATTCTTCTTGTTCCCGTGCAGGTGTCAACTACAAAACGATTGTTTTCCAAAACTTCTTAAGCTGAGTCCACACTTCACCCCCAACACCGCATTTGGGTTCTGAGCCCGGAGTTTCAAACCAGGCAACACAAAACGAGAAAACTCGAGATCCGTCTTTCCATACCCCGTCCACAAAGGACTCTGAAATCGCGGTCAGGGTCCGGGCTTTAATAACTTTTCTCTCGCTACAACATTTTTGGCGCTGTCATTGTTCCCTTCTCCCCTCCCGTTCTGTGCTTTATTTTTATCTCGATATTGTTTATTAGCACTTACTGTCAAAACGTTTCCATAAGGCGCAGCCCCGAACACCGACCACGTCCACACTTGAAAACGCGGGGTCGCGGTCTAAAGTCCAGCTTTCGACCAGGACATGAAGGTCCAGGTCAGGCCCAGTGTGGACAAATCAGGCTCAGGCCCGCGGGCTTTTTTTTTCAAATGTGGAAGGGGCTTCAAATACAAAGGAGCGCCTAACACAAGACCAGTTAACAGGGCTTTGTCATACTGTCAATCGAAAATCGTCGTACAAGGAAACTTTACTTCAATTTTACATTAAGGAGACGGGGGGGGGGGGGTTGACATTAAGGAGACGTGGTGACGGAGAAGTGACAGGACAGGGAGGCAGGGGACTTGATACCATTTACCAAGCATATGCCGTCTTTAAACATGAGGGGCAGTGAGGGGGAGGGGGCACTCCAAATTCTTGCACCAGGGCCCACGCTGCCTAATTAAGCCACCGCTTCTCCCGTAATGATCCTGCAAGCTTTTCGAATCCTTTCTTTCATGTCTTCACGATCAGTAGGGTGGGTCTAACAGACGATGTTTTTCACTCTTCCCCAAACATACGTCCAGACAGGACAAGTCGGGAGACCTGGCAGGCCTCGGAACCGGACCATCCCTGCCAACCCATCATTGGGGAAACATTTCATCTAAGACGGCCCTCGCTTGCAGGGTACAATGTTCAGGATATCAGTCATGCTCCTAACCATATTACAACTCTAGTGGCCAAGGGCACATCTTCCAGGAAGAGGGGCAGTGTGTCAGTGAGAAATTCTCTGTACACCTGGCTAGATAGGATTCCCTCAAAGAAGTACGGCCTAATAATTTGTTCTCCGAGCACACTACATGTTCAAACTCCAAACGTATTGGTTGTTGACGTTTCGCATCCAGTATGGCTACTCAGTAGACCTATAGTGCATATTGTGGCAATTTACCTATCCATTTCTTTTGAAAGTAGCCTCGTCACACAACAGCATGTCATGCAAAAACGAAAATCTTAACACCGATTAAAATTAGTTTTACTATCCTAAAATACTTACCTTCAGTATATGCCAAGTCGTGTGCTTTAGTTGACCGATTTTTAAACCCCTTTATCGTTTAAAACAGCAATGCGTTGAGTTTGCACATCCGCCGCCTGGAGCGCTTGCGTAACGGCCTCATCATATTGATACGGCCGCCATTTGCTTTCACTCAGTTTCGAATCCTGTTTCACAACGAAACAGCGGGTTCTGCAGAGTGGGCAGGATCGGTGGGTTCTACTACAGTAAGTGTTTTAGGATAGTAAAAACTAATTTTAATTGGTGTTAAAATTTTCGTTTCTTACTATCTGCAAAACACTAACCTTCAGTATGTGCTGAATTTGTCCAGCAGGTCGGTGGGACAGCACAAATTCAGGTAAACTCAAATGCATTCCTTTTCACGTGTGATACTATATGTTACACTTTACGTTTAAAGAGAAGAGAACTTTTACCCATCTTTTTACTGCTGTAAGGTGTTTAATCTCTTCAGGGAACATGTCATTCCCTTAAAAGTCAACAGTTCCATTGAACTGTCACTGTGTTTGCTTTTCTCGCCACCGTGGGGGCTATCTTTCCAATGTGAATATTCCCACTGTGTTACTTTCTGTAGTGCCACTTTTGGTTTGAAAATGTTGTGTAAGTTTAATGCACTGAACAAATACAAAGTGAAAGTGTTTCACTAGTTTCTCTCCCATTGAGGAAATTCCTATGCACGTCACACTTTTCTTCTCCATTTATGATAAGTTTCATGTGAATCACACTTTTCTTTCTCAATTAGTGAAAGTTCCATGTGTAATTACACTGAAGCACTGATTTTGCATAAATGTCGTCTTTCCTTTAGTGCACATTTTCACTTGTGTGTGTGTGTGTGTGTGTGTGTGTGTGTGTGTGTGTGTGAAACTAATCCTAACTGCTGATTTGGCTTCCTGCTGCTATGTGTGGTTTCATTAATGCAGCTCCTTTCGAAGCACTTGTGTCGCGAAGATAGTGGGAAATGAAAATGTTGCGGTTGTTCCAGGTAAAAGCGGGGACAACTTCATCCAGTAGTGTTCCTGAAGCTAAGCACAAGGCCAAGAGGCTGCAACTCTCGCACTTCTCTGGGTAAGTCCGGATGGTTTGGACACAGATTGCATGCTCTTTTGATCACTTGGCAAATTCATTTCCCCAATTTTCCTGAGTCATGGGGATAGGAAGAATTTCTCTACTGATGTTGTCCCTTGGAGGAAGAGAGAAGTAGGTGGTACTTTTCTCTCCTGGCTTCGGCTTGGAATTTTGGACAGCAGTTCTTTAGAGGAAGTAACGAAGTGCACAATTTCCGTCCCGTCTGTATTCACGATATTAGCTAAAGCTGATGACAAGAGGCCTAGGTGTGACGTCTGGCTTGAGATTTTTGCTCGAAACTCCGCAAAAAAAGTTATGGTTACATTGGACCAATACCTGGAGAATCTGATGTGGTTATCTTCTCTAGACATTGCAGCCAGTTCACTTTGCCTGGCTGAAAATCGAGGGCCACGAGGAAAAGAGTCTTCTTTGAAAGGTGCAGTAAAGATGCAGAATGCAGCGGTTCATGAAGGAGCATTTTCCAGACTGGAGAGAACAAGACGCAAGTTCCATTTGGGAAAGACCTGTTTAGTTCTTGGTCTTTCATTTTCAAAGGCCAGGATCAAGCCTGAGATGATTTTACTGGTATCACCATTTATTTCTGACGCAAGATAGCAAAGAATTGATGGTGAAACTGTAGCCTTTAATTGCATCTGGTGAGAGACCTTTGATGAATAGACCTTCGAGGAAGGAGGAAAGACTTAATTCCGTAAGGTTTGTTGGGTCAACATTCCTTTCATTACAGCAGAAGTACCAGATTTTCCATCTGGTTTCATAATTTTCTCGGGCGGATTCGCGATGGCAGAGAAGGAGTCGGTCAGCAACGTCCGCCTAGAAACCATCCTTTTGAAGATTTGTTGTCAATCTCCATCTGTAAAGAAGAAGAATATCGGGGCAGGGTGGGTCGTCCTTCCATTGTTGTTGCACATCACTGTTTTTGTTTTTCCCTTGAGTTGGTGTTCCTAAGTTGGAATTGAGAATCGAATTGCTCGAAGTTCCGTATACATTTATATGAAGAAGTTGCTCATCTTCTGTCCAGATCCCTGAAAGCTGAAAACCTTTGGAAGTGAGACCCCCAGCCTGAATTGGAGGCATCCGTGAAAAGGAGACCTGTAGATAGGGGATCCTGTATCGGGACTCCTGCTCGAGTGTTGTGTGGATTGGCCCACCAGAGGATGCAGTCTACAGGGACATATTGAACAGGAATTCTGTCTTCCCAAGACATCTGAGGATGCCATTCCAGGTTTCGAAATCAGTGGATCGGCTTGGCTTTTCCATTGCCCGAAAGGGACTAACTTTGCACATGAGTGGATGAGTCCTATGTGCGAAGTGAGATCAAGGGCTGAGATGTCCTGTTTTTGAAGGAGCTTTGGCAAGATTGAGTGTAGCTTTCACGATCTCTCTGGAGAGGGGGTACAGTGAAGTCTAGAGTGTTGAAGCGTGCTCCGAAGAAGATGAACGTTTTCGCTGGAATGAGGCGGGATTTGGAGATATTTTATGCCGAATCCTTTGGTCTGGAAGAGAAGCAGGCATTTTTCTGTCTGAGCGCGGAAGTCCTCTTCTGAACAGTTTCTGACGATCCAGTCGTCAAGGTAATCATGAGAGAATCTTGGCCATGCGCATGAAGGCGAAGATTGTACGTAGCATGGCTGTGAAAACATGGGGGGGGGGGAGCTGTTGCCAAACCGAAGGGAAGTACTTTGAACTGGTAAGACTGTCCTCCACAAAGTATAGGCGAAAGAGGTGGCAAAAGGAACGATGCAGAGGAACATGAAGGTAGGCGTCTTCGAGATCGATAGATATTGTACATCGTTTTCCTGAAGAGCTTCCCTGATGGATTGAAGAGCTTCCATTTTGAAATGTTCCTTTTCCAAGTGTTGATTTAATATTCTTAAATTGAAGATTAACCTTTTACGTCCTCCATGTTTTCTAATTGCCCTTGCCAAGCTTCAAAACCCTTTCGTGTTGGGTGGTGATCACTGGATTGTTCCTATGTGTACAAGAACTTGAACTTGACTTTTGAGTTTTTCGTCGAAAGGTCGAAAGGAATGTTTACGGTCCAGAGGGGACGAGTGCGTGTTACAGCAAGAATCGAAGAAATTGGTGGAACCTAACTGTTTTTTACAACTGATAGCATGATAAGTTGCCATTGGAATAGATGATGCTGTACCCCCCCCCCCGGTCAGTGAAGAGGATGAGAGAGTAGATAGTCAATATCTGGTACTTATTCCTCGGAAGGAGCCACGTCTTCTTCTGAAGCTTCCTCTGCCCCTACGCCTGGATTGGGAAGGGCGTTGTAAGGAAAGGGCGAACGAAATGCATCCTGTCTGGCGCTGCCAGATTTCTTGTTCCTTTATCAGGGTTGCTGTCTTTAGCTGGTTTTGCGGGTTCGTTGTAAAACTGATGGTAATTTGTGAAAAAAGGCATTTTCTTCTTGTTCTGGTTTTGTGACTTAGGAGTAGTGGCTGGCCTAGCCTTGTCATGTAACTCAGATGCTAGTTCGATAACTTTTCTGTCAAAAAGGTCCTCCAACTTACGTATTGGACGAAGACGAAGTTGGCTACCAACATTGGAAGTAGTGTTGGTGGCAGATTGCAATACAGCGTCTCTGCGACGAAAAATCATATTCAAAAGAAGGCGAAAGCCCCAAGCGAATCAGTCTTTCTGGAAGACAAAGGCTCTCTTGGTGAGGTTACAATAATTTTCCATGAGCGAATGCTGTGTCAAATCTGGTTTTTCTGCGGCAAGCTTTTTTACTACAGCAGCAGAAACTGAGAAGGTAATTTCAGCATATGAACAGGGTCTTAGAGCGCAGCGTAGAATGGCCTCGTCTTCTTCATAGAATGATGTTGGAATGGAAATGTTTGCTGGCATCTTTAAGGTAGAGTTGGCTTCCATGGGCTGGCAAATGCGTACATACTCAGCATCTGCGAAGGATTCGTATTGCTTCTTTCCAGGAGCTCCCCCTTTCCGGTCGATTTGAAGTAAACATTTTTTAGCTTCGGATTGTGTGGTGGTAAAGGCATAGATACAGAAATGGGTTTGTTAGCCTAGCGAGTGAGACATTCTAGATTCAATATTTGTCGAAAAGAAACTTCGGATTGTGGAATATGAGAAGGTGCAAGCGTCTCTCCCCCAGTGTTGACCAAAGGTTCTGCTGGGGAGTCGTCTGCGTTAACCTCCGGACGAATGAACTGATGGCAGTATCGACAGCCCTTTAGATTGCGAAACAATGCGGCTGAAAAGTCTTTCCATGGAACAACATCCGGACCTTCTTCGAAAAGATCGGTCTTGGTCGTTTTGATTACCGACGGTAAAATAGTAAGTTGGAAATTGCTTTGAGTAATCAGTGCTGACCTAGAATGGATGAAACACAGGGTGACGCGGTAGCGTTTCCCATGCACAGATTAGGCTTAAGTTCAGGCGCGACGTTAGCATGATTGGCAATGGTCTCGTTCGGTTAAAAAAACCAAGGGAACATTTACGTCAGTGCTCATAACTTTTAACCTACGGTCAAGAGGTGTTTTAGAACAGGATGAAGAAGTAGAAGAGAACGTATGTAAATCGCGTTGTGCCTTTTTTTTGCGCTGAACGACGCCAAGTCTTCAAAATTGTATGAAACGATTTTTCATCGTGCGATTCGCAAACAGCACAAAGGGAATCGGCAAAATTATGACTTCTGCATTTACAACACGGAGGATATAAATCACAAGGAGTTCTTATATAGTTACAAGGAGGACTATCACCAGCAACGATAAGAGAGTAGACCTTGTCGATGTCCATTCTCTTTGGATCAGGGCGACGTGGCGACAGGCCACGGAAAAGCAAGACACGGGGTGGTACGTGTTGTTGGCATGAATGCCTGAATCGGAGTGAAAGAAAATGCCTGCCGTATCAATATGATGAGGCCGCAATGACAGTGCTCCTGGCGGCAGACGTGCTAAACTCAACGCAATGATGTTTTAAATGATAAAGGGGTTTAAAAATCGGGCAACTACAGCAAAATCAAAACGATTTAGTACATACTAATATTTTACAGATAGTAAGAAACTGAGAATTTTCAAAACTTTGCAGACGTGATGCTGATCAATGATAACTAATTAACAAGGATGATCATTGCTACCACTCAATTAATTCCTAAGATGTTCCATCCCCTCCACAGGGGGGCTACGTTGGATAGTTTCTGGAAGTTCTGAACAAATAAATGATCTATTGAATTATGTGCAGCCCTAGGCAGGGTGAAACATCAAACATAATTAATTTATTACCTGGATTCCTTCTCCAAAACAGTTCTTGATATGAGATTCCTATCAACATAGAGAACATTGGGATAATACCACACAGTCAATTTCACCTCTTGAAGCCCAGCCAACATGTTAGTTGTGTCATTCCAACAAAGAGATTGGACCATCACACCTAGAGAATAGAACATCAAGTAAAATTGTAGTCAAAATTGAAGTTAATGTTCCAAAAGTTGATGAATACGAAAAATAATCGCCAGGTGTTGAAAGGAAGATATCTCAGGATGATGTTCAGACACGGTTCACATAATACCTAAAAAATGTCCTGGACATACATGCTGTTTTAAAACCTTAAAAATGTTCTTGAAATTTGTCTTTCTAACGATTTGAAACTTCAAGTCCAAGAATTTTGCAGAGAAGGTATATGAACTCCGTTTTGAACATAAATGCCACCTCAACCCAACACAAGTACTTTTAATTCTGACAATAAGAATGAGTCCCAAAACTACTCATTGCCAAGTATCATTAATGTGCGGCCAAATGGCAACCTTTAACAATAACAACTACGCAATTTGTATGTAAGCCTTCGTTAAAGGCTCTTAACTGGCTGAAAATAATGTTTTTTTTTTTGGGGGGGGGGGGAATCCAAGAAGCGTTTTCTTCGAAAGATAAGTAGTTTTTGGGATTCCCGATTAATCTCGATAAATACTAACCTAGTTTTAGGGCTCGAAATCCTGACCCAAATGAGCGTACAGATGCTATGTACATGTCACGATTTTTGTCAACTATAGCCAAGCGTCGTTCACTGGATGGGCCACACTGGTCAAGAGCTAGGTCAATCACTTCTAGCTAAAATGATACAATTTGTAAGACATTGAATAAAGTATTGCAACCAAAGGCAAACTGCATCAAGAACAATAGTACTGTACCAGAAGAAAAACTCACGCTCAAATTAAAAAAAGAAGCAAATCCTACCCAATTTGCGAATTTTCGACAGGCTGCTTGACTAAAGATGGTAAAGATAGTCCGCCTGTCTTCTTCAGGCCACCACAAGAAGCTTATTTACATTATTTACAATATCCGATGTGCATCGATCGTTGTGGAAATGGCAGACGACTACGACGCGACTCGTAGCTCTCTGTGTTTACGAGGCGGCACTCGCTGCTTCTCACTATGCCACTTTTTCGCAAAGTGCTCGCTCAGTTCTTTGCTGATAAGATGCTGGATAGAAGGGTTTGAGGGGCTTGTAGGTTCATAAGCACAGAACCAAGGGATATTTCATGCTGGATTGCCAGGGATTCAAGACCCCTCAAATGCACGTCCCTTCTGGAATTTGACTCGAGGAGTGTTTGTGTACGGCTCCAGGCAATCTTGAGCTGCGTGTCCATCACATGTGTGGCAATGCTGCTCGTCATTACCTGGTTTCTGGTGTCGGCCATAAGTTGACTCACTCTTTCGTGGACACCTTTTCTAGTCTCCCCAATACAAATGGATGGGCATTCCTCACACTCCACTCGATACACACCCTCTGGCGTATTCTTAACTTTTTTTAGTTCGTCTTCCATTTCCTTCTTTTCTTGTAAACGGCACCTCTTGTAACTGCTACACTGCTTCCTGTAGAGGATTATTGATTTAAGATTTTTACCATTTTTCAAAAATGTGTCAATCCCACATTTTTTAAGCTCATGTTGTATAACATCACTTACTCCATGAATGTAGGTAACTCCCACTCATTTTACAACTGGTACCCTGTCAGTGGTCTTCTCTCTTCCACATGCTCCCGCCTCATTTCTTTCTTCGGCCTCCCTCTTTCCAATCGCTCGGGCTTTTTTTATCAAACGATTCAGTAGTCCCCCTGGATACTTTAGTTCAATGAACCTTCCTTTGGTGGACTGAAAACTCTTTTCGGCAATCTCTCTCGTGCTCGAGTGTCACACAACTCTGACAAATACATTCTCGGCCACGTTCAACAATTACCCTTTCGGGTGGCCAGAATTATATGGCAACCCTCTGCCCGTTGTAGTTGGCTTCTATGGAGAGAAAATGATGGCGCCATCACTGTCGCTTTATTAGAACATCCAGAAAGGGAATCTCTCCTTCTCACAAGGGAATTGTAGGTCCATGTGCCATCCATTCAGCCGCTCCAGCATCTTTTCTATCATGTCCTCGGCCAGCACATCATCCACAAATCTTTTCCACCACTTTAGGCCCTCCTGAGGTTCAAGGATATATTTGTCCAGGTACTGCAGCACCATCTAAGCTAGAATCGGTGAGCTAGAAACCCCCCCCCCCGCCAAAATACCTGTCTGCGAAATTCCACATTGATGTGTGACAACAGCATACGCAACAACGCTCGATCTTTCTCGTACTATTCCTCAGGGACGTCTTGCTGCTCAGCGGATACCTTCAACATCTCCATCAACAATCTGTGACTCAGACTCGGAAAAGTTTGATTAACGACACAATCACATCATCTTCTTTCACTATCATGTTTCTCAGCTCACCTATCAGCTCCTCTGTATGTTTAATCCTACTCTCGGCGTGGACATGTTTCTTAAGTCTACTAGCTAGGAGCCAGTCAAGTTGCTGGGATGGGCCTCCTTTCGCAGATGTTATTAATCGAAAGGGAATACCTATTTTATGAGTTTTTACTTGAGCAAAAATTATAAGGAGGCCCATCCCAGCAACTTGACTGGCTTAACTTGACTGGATTTGTTTTTGTTTTTTTTAATTTGAGCATGAATTTGAATCTTCTGGAATTTTTCGAACATTCAAAGTAGGATGGTTCGTTTTTTCAAGTACTGTACCAATAACTAATTTTCTGTAGATCCGATACTAACCCAATCAAGTGTTTAATTAGCGAAACAATCCAACGAAATAATCCCAAGACGGAAAAATCAATACTCATTAAGAGTTTCAAGACTTAGCCACCAGTTGGGATCCATTATTTTATAGTATAGGTTTCCAATCAAATTCAGATGCATGCACATTAGCTACAAAGGGATGCAACTGTATTCACACTAGTTGTTTAAATTGGTATCGAATGGCTTCAAAATAAAGAACCTTTCCACAATCAGCTTTTTTCCTGCCAAACTGACACCATGCCAATATTTCAAAAAAAAAAAAACCGGTAAACTGTACTGAGATGCAGATTTTGTCACACTCCTAACCAATTCAGTCTTAAGAATAAATAATCTGCACCAATATAGCCAAATAAGTCACAAATTTGGATAAATGTTGTCCTTACTGTGTACTGATTACATCTAAGTGGTAAATCGAGCACAACTGACGCATTTTCAGGAAGAATGCATGACAGGATTATACTTTTCGACATTTACGACAGCATTGGTGGCAGCGCCACAGTTAGGGGTGGCAATTCTTAATCCCTGAAAACCGTGGCAGCGCCACAGTTAGGGGTGGCAATTCTTAATCCCTGAAAACCAAAGTGATAATACCAAGTCCGTTTTACTGTTATAGATTAATTGTTCCTCATAATTACTTATCAAGAAAAATTATGCACTGTAATTTAACAAGCACAAAACCGGACTGCTTTCAGCAAGCTACAAAGCAGACAACTACTGCCTATTTGGGCCTCCATTCTGCTGAATGTTAGGCACCCATATGTAGGCTTATTAATGGCACTTGAAATAAGAGCAGGGTCATTTCAAATTATGCACTGTATTCAGCAAACGTAAATCCTTGATGACGATCTAAGATCATGAGGTCGAAAATTTACTATACGGTTTAGTGCTGCAATGCTTTCCCGTGACCAGCAGGCATTCTTTCTTACTCCATGATAGGCCGCAGCATCGCGACGTATGCGCGCTGTTAAGTTTGTCAATCCCGAACCGGTAAAGTAATGCCGAATGTTCGCACTGTTATGCAAATTCCTATAACTTTATTTACGGGCTGCTAAGTCAGAGAATCATTCGTAAAGGCACTTCTGGACATTTTATTCTAAACTTCTGGTTTATTAATGTTCACTTAGCAAGCACAGTTCGCAACAACACCCAGAACTGATACTTACTGCTGTTCTACTACTGGTTCTCTAAGTGCAACAGGCAAAACAACACTTCAGCACTCAGTCACATGCTCATTTGGGGAAAACAAGCGTCTAGGGTCCGATCATTTATGGAATAGAAGTTCTCTTGATCACCAAGGCCCAATGATGTGATCTGTCCCTCTTAGCAGGAACCATACGTCACCAAATCACAGCCCTGTTGGCCCTGGTGATGCCCATTGCCTCACAGCATGTGACTAACATTGTCTTACCTTGGAGGCTGGAGTACTCCTCTGTCGATGAACAGTGATTTTAATGTCTTAGCCAGCATCATGATTCGATTTTTTCGTATGTTCACACTTCGCATGCATAAAAGGTTGGAGGAGGGCAGCAGCATCATCATTCCTTGATTAACCTCCAAGGTAGATCAAACGCAGTACTAGACTTATTACTTTAAAAGTTCTGGTTTATAATGTTCACTTAACAAGCACGGTCGCAACAAGAACCAGGCTTCTTACTGCTATTCTACTACAGGTCCCCTAAGTACAACAGGCAAAATAGCACTTCTGCACTCTGAAAGTCACACGCTCATTTGAGGAAAACAAGCGTCTACGGTCCTCTTATCATATGGAATAGAAGTTCTCTTAATCGCCAAGGCCCACTGATCTGATCTGTCACTCTTGACAGGAACTCAAGTCATCAAATTGCAGTTCTGTATATCCACACTTTGTGTGCATAAAAAGCACGAGTAGGACAGCAGTATCATCATCATCCCTCAATCAACCATCAAGGCTGGAACCAATTCTCTTATTACAAATGTTACGAAACGTTTCCCCGGTCCAATATGCAGATACTTTGCTTACAAATCAAACATGGTATACTGGATGTGTGTCAAAATGTGGCCGACTTCTTGATTAGTGGCACTTGTGCAAAGTTCCTTTAACTGAGAACAACCTCCCATCCTTTGCTGCCTTTACGAGGAATCAAGTTTGGAGGTTCCGCTAGCGTTGATGGCTCTTGACATCACTTAACATGCTTGTTCAGACTGTGACCCACTTCACCCAACAGCAGGCACACACTCTAGATGGGGCACGTAGTCCTACTAGGAAATAGTATTTAGATGATTGTGTTACCATGCTCCCCTCTTTTTTAGTTCCTTGTAAACTTGTAGCTTGTCACCCTGTTGTGGTGTACTGTGGGCACTACATCTGGTTTGAGTAAGAATTAAATAAATACAAAAAGATATTTTATTCCACTTCAATGTTACCTTATGTACGAATGGTTTTCCATCACCAAGAGGCTTCCCACTTTGTGTGTCAAACAAATGGACAACTAAAAACAAAGTTTAAAATACTTTATTAAAAAAAAAATTGTATTTACATTACGTTAATCACAGCAAACAACAATTCAAACTGTGGCGTTATTAGTTCTGTGCTCTCAAGAGTGTGAACTTTTTACTAACTTTGACACATACTAAATGCGAAAGAGTTCAGAGTTTATTCACTTTTGACAAACCCCCCACTAGCCACTTTAGCAAAAGAGTTGGTTTGTTCTTAATTCAAAGCAGTGATTTTGTCATCTTAATCACCGGGTACTTTATTTTAATGGTAAATTGTCCTGCCGTTTAGCAGTGTGTTGCAGTTTTCCCCCCCGGTGGGTGGTCACGAAAACTGGAAATTTTCGTGGATTCGTTTTGAAGAATTATGTTGGGTGTTTAACTTGAATGTCTGAAGGGTTGTTGCACCTTTCGTGGTTTGTTATTTTAATATTGAATTCAACTGTATTAATCACTGGGATCGCTAGCTGGGATTCCTAGCATCTGTTGTTATGGTAGTATCCGCTCCTTGTGTGAGCCGATACCATAATGACGATGTTTTATTAAACCAGATATACATTCTCTCACTTTAATATAAAAAAGTAATTTTCGCACTGCAAACAACATCTTTGAAACGAACTATGAGATTTGCAATGTCACAAATGTAAGTGTCCGAGTACCATTTTGTTGATTACAAGAATATCGACCATGGGTGTCGAATGTATGCCTGTTACGTTCAGATACCGTTTTGTGGAAAGAATTACATGTAGTTACAAATTCCTACTTCGCTGGAACCATCTAAAATCTTGTTATAAAACGCGGTCCGATAATGGAGAAACAGCAATGGCCGCCAAATTGTATTGGCATAGTAGCTGAATTTCAACTCACTGTAGTTTTAGTTAATAATTAACCTTTTTCAAATTCCGAGCTTTACTATTGTAGCTGGTAACGTCTGGAATCGATTCATCTTATTTGTTTTACAATATTCAAACATTAACATCAGCGCATTTCACTCTGTAATTTAGTACGCGCCGACATTAGGCTATGGTTCAAAACGGATTCTGGGGGCACCACTAGAATCACGTTGCTTGCGGCCAATCAGAGAACAGCCCACGCTGCTAAAGTTTGAGGTTTCATTTTGAGAAAACCTTTGTTGTCTCCGGATGTTAAGAAAGCACCCACTCCCTCGTTCTCCTACAGGTCCGGGCAGGTATAAGTAAGAGTGGGTGAATTAGTGGTGTACCGATACCATAATGCCGATTCAGGTACCGGATCCGATACCAATAAACCGGTTCCATACGGTTCCGCTACCGGTTCCGATTACCATATGCCAGTGCCAAAGTGAATGGGAAAAAAATTGATAATAATGAATTAATTATGTTCAGGGAGTCTAGGGTTTTGCTGTTGTAAATTTTTACAAATTTTACAAATTTACAAATTTTTACAAATTTACATACATTTAAAAAAGACAATTTTGGTATACAAATTTGTATAATTAAAATTTAAAATGTAATTTGATTAAAAATTAGATTAAAATTAAAAAAAGTAGTTAAAATAAAGTGTAATGATTTTTTTTTAGATAATGTATCAAATTTTTTTTAAATTTAATTTAAAAAAAAATAAAATTAAATTAAAAATTAAATTAAAAAATAGTTTAAATAACCAGTAAGTTAAAACGATTTTTTAAATTCTGCCCTGGACCTGCATTTTTAAATAGAATTTGTGCTTCTTGGATTGGTCCACGCCCTTAGTGAAGCAGGTACGATTTAAATTTTTTCTTTTCAGGATGTATTAAATTTATTTTTTTTAAAGCTAAATTAAAATCAAAAAATGTAATTAAAATCAAAACATAAAGGGTAAATAAGAGCATGCTTGAAGATTGTTTGCAGCCCGAATCCTTAAGTGTCTTAGCAAAGCTTTGCATACATGAAGATTTTCGCAACCCGGATTTATTTCAGGCACTGTTGACAATCGAACGTACCATTTAGAAACACAATGCCGGTGCAGGCTGTGAAACTCGTGTGAAACGT
>JAHWFP010231750.1:51496-108427 GCA_023313725.1 Lithobius niger | reverse complement strand
ATATTTTTAATGTCAATTCATTGGTGTAACCTGAATTGCTCCGAACGTATACAATAGACGCATAGTTCGAATTGCAAACATGTCGAGATCGAGAAGTGAACGGCTGTAAAGCAAATAAAATGGGAATCGATCAAGATGTTAAGGCAAAATTAAGCAGGCGTTCCAACCTCTGGGAACTTCACTGCGCACGGCGCAAAGACTGACAGGCTCAACAGGGAACCAAGTTGACAGCCCAAGGTTTGGCAGTAAAGGTACACTGCAGTAGTGAAACTCTGTGTATACCCATGCACAGAGATATGTGATCCCTTGAGGTAAACACTTACCTTTGGTATGTGTATCTTTTGTGATCTCAGGGTGGTACGCAGTGAAGTTCCCAGGGATTAGAACGTCTGGTTAAATTTTATCTTATCTCTTTTTAACATCTTGATCGATTTCCATTCTGTTTTCTTTACTGCCTTTCATTTGTCGATCTCTACATGTTTGCAATTCGAACTATGTGTCTATTGTTAATATGTACGGAGATAGTAGTTTGATGACCTTGAAGAATGGACTCAAGGTCATCGCAGGTTACACAAATGGAATGTCTCTAACATCTTTAACATGACATCACATACGTTGGGAGACCACATATGTCACATACGTTAGGAGATATATTCCTGCTCACATTTGGACCGTTGAGATGAAACGACGTGTATGTGCAATTTACTATTGGTTCGAGGTCTGATGGCGTTCAGCATACATTTTGCACAACGTCATTACTATTGGTATTTTTCCTTAAAACGCTGCAAAATACTTAAATTTGTAAACCAATTTATTTAACAAGTATTTGAGCCTTGACGAGTAACAGTTGAAGAATAGTACTTAAAAAAACCTTCAATTTCTAGACAGTATAGTTCAATACCAATATTCACAGAGCAGTAAGACCACTTCCCAGTCAGTATAAATAGTTATAAAACACCATTAAGATTTTAGAGGGATTGCAACAATTTTCACAGACCGAGCTCATTCTAATAAAAGAATATGTGGCCTGGCGGCATCATCTTTAACTGGGCTATTCGTGATCAGATGCTAGACTACGTTGCAACCAACACCAAACACTTAGCAACAGTGCCGGATGACTTGCTTGCGAACTAAGTCGTCGTGACCAATAATACTTGCGATTACCCACAATATATTAATATTTGCAAAGCACTAATGCTGTAGCAACGTTTTATGTGTACTAAAAACACGAAGCGAGAAGCACAGAGTAAAAAAACGCACCTATATTTCGATACATAGTAGTTTTAAAAAATACGGTACCTTCTTCAGACATGAACAAAAGCAGTAAAACATACATGTAATTTAAGGTCACATTTATTGCGCCCTGAAAACTACCCTTGAGACCAGTCATCCCCATTCTCCTTAATTCCAAATTTCTTCCTTTTTAATCCCTTTTTCTTCCCCCAAGAAGTTTTTTAATTCTTTTTAAATTTCCACGAGCATTTGCTAATGCGAATTTCCATAAGTTTATTTTTAAAAATTGGCATGCTGTTAGTGGTCCACTCGGTCCCTTGCATGTCCACTCTGATCTTTTAAATGGTTCAAAGAAAGTCTTTTATTATTATTATTATTAACACCTTATATTATTATTTATATGTTAAATAAAATAATCAACAGAATGGCTTTAAAAAATGTGGTAGATTTGGTTAAGCTGGGGTTTATGTGTTGTGTTGAGGTCCTGTTTCGATGCCGTGAACGATCGTTTCAATGACTGAGTTATAATAGAGCAGTGACATTTGCCGCCATATTGGCACCAGATTGGCACCAGTATGGGTTTTGGAGTGTATGACTACAAGGTACACTACATAAAAATGGAGGGAAAAACAACGGAAGAGCAGATTTCTTACAGGCGGGCTTAAAATAACCGTGCTTTCTCCAACAACAAAAATCGCGCGTTTTAGGTCTAAGAAATCATTCTTAACAGCATCGGCTTCAGTATGACGCCCTTCTGTTTCTCTCTGCAGTGCCCCTTGCAGCTAACCCATTAAGGCTCCAACATAGAGTTATATACAATAATACTACGTAGTGTCACTGCTCCGTAGTGAACTCCTCGTATATTACGGATGCCTGAAACCTACTTTTTATTCCTTACTATCTTACCAACAGTTACAGCAACATTTGTAAGACTTTAAAATAACGTCTAGAAATAGCCTCTGTGTGGCAGCATTGGAGCGTAAAAAAATCGGGAGAAATAAAGTTAAATCATCCACTTCAAATCTCAACGAACATGCGAGTTTCGGGCGCAAGATGCGACCGAATAACCGATGTCGCCGTCCAAAATTAGTACTTGACGAAATGGTAATTGCCGTTTGATTCTCTCTCTATCCAAGTCTAACCTTTAGGAAGAGGGCGCCACTGTTTGCTGCAACGTCGCCACACTGCCAATCAGTGGCCATCCCAAAACCATTTCGAAATGCGGGTAATTTATTCGGTTGATTTGCGTTAACCCCGTACCCACCCGACCACTTGGAAAACCCGGCGGGGAGGAAACTGTCGCGCCTTCTGCACCGCAATTAAGTGAATAAGCCTAACGAACCCGCCCTTCTAACGAGCTAACGCCCGCCACACAAAAACATGGCTGACAAACAGGCAGCGCCGCCCCGTGGCCGACTTAACAACTACGACATTTTGTGCCGCGGAGTCGCGCTTAACATGCAGTCACCATCTTTCCCTTGTGAAAAGCTCTTGATTGCATTGAGTTGCGGGGATGCAAAAGAAAGGGGGAGGCGGGAGGAAGGGTGGGATTGGGGAGACACAGGACGTTGATGTTTGCTTGCTGTCGAGTGAAATGTTCAGCCCCGTTATCATTTTGTCCTTCAAACACAAGTGCTGAGTGACAGCAGAAGCTTTAAGCGAACGAACGGGGCGGACAAAAACAAACGCGCGCATGTCATTTTGCAGATTTGCTGTTACGAACCTAAATCGTAATCGGGCTGTATACCTGCCACCAAGCATCTGTTGAATCTACATAGAACAAGCATAGTCAGATAGCTACTTCTCCCGTGACAGACACATTTTAATGATAATGAATACATTTCTGATAACAAACGAATGCTTCATAACGCTGTTAAACATTTCCGTAAAATTGCTGCACAAAGAACTGGTAATTTGTTTTGCAAAACTTTGGGAACATCCTAATAATTAGATATGCGAACATGCTTTTCAAACGTAATCACAGAGGACTTGTGACATCTTAACGAACAAAGCCAGTATTCCTCATTGAGATTGAGGGATTGAGGAAAATTCTACGAAAACTGTAAACAGTGCCGTAACACACAAATTGGCGGCAGGATGCCATATCACAAAATCATGTCACGCCGTGTCACATTCACAAATAGTACAAGCAAGAACATACACTGATATTCCCAGCAAGTTAACGTTCATGAGTTGACGTCCTGTGTTAACCATGTTACCACGCACGGAAGAACTAACGTCGATTTCTATCCACATGATTTCGCATAATACTTTTCGCATAATATATTCCATTGTTCCATGTGGGCGGAATAATGAGGGGAGAGGGGGGGGGGGGGGGAATTGCTCACTTCCTTCCTGTAGCGTCGCCACTGAATTTGAATGCTCGTTCATATTTTCCTTGAGATAAGTAGCCTTATTTCGAAAGTGCTATTGCTTTAATTTAATTTAATTTAATTTAAATTTCGTTTCGAGAAAAAAATTTCGCAATAGGACGAGGAAGGGCTGGCAAGATCCACAATTACCAAGCCTCACAATTAAAATTAAGAGTTATGCACATCTGATATAGCCTATTTTGCTAAAAATGGTTTCTGTTTCGACAGTCTCATTTAAACAAATATTAAGATATGGTGCTGTAACCACCTCAACTGGCAGTCCGTTCCAAATTTTCACCACAGGATTTGTGAAGAATGACTTTTTACAATCTCTTGAAAATGGGAGCACTGATTATTTGAAAGGGCGACCCCCTGGTAATATTTCACGATTTTAAGGAAAAAAGTGGCCATAGTTTATATCGTACCGGTCATGCAGTAAGGAGGCCACACTTTAGTCTGCACTTTGCACTTTATTTCCACTGAACTTTCGCAGTGTTTTAAACTTAAAACAGTACTCTTAAATAAGTTGGCTAGTCTCCTTTGCAAAGAAGTAGGAATGGTAGTCGCTTCTTGACGCTAAAAAAAACAGCTTGGCTGTTACAAGCACCACTTGACACATTTGCTCCCCATTTGGGGGGACATCTTTTGACCAAACACCAACGGGCAATGCAGTTTGATGGCTAATGATTGGGCTATCAATGCATCGCGGTACCCAACCGACGAAAGAACATTTAAAAAAGAGGAAGGGGAAAAACAAATTTACAAGAACGGACACAGGCCCTGGAGCGGAAAAGACTGCGAAGACGAGTCCCGGAGTTTCGTTTGGTTCTCGCAATCCTTTCTCGTCTCTCTTTCCGTACCAGTGAAATTTAATTTTGGGAATTGAAGTCAAATTGGTTGCGTAACTAGCTCTGATCTTGACAATGCAGGAAGTAGGACAGCGAAAATTGCTACCATTACAGGGCGAAAGCCGTAAGGGGGAGGGGAAGGAGGGGAGTGGGAAACGAGAGACGATACGAAGATAGCAGAAGAGTCGGTGTTCTTTTATGGTGAAACATCACTAGCAGGTATATACCTATAGGCAAAGAGTTGGACGTAAACGGTTTTCTTTTTCCACGGGTATAAAACGACTCCGCACAATGACACGCAATTGGTTAGCCAAAAAAGACTTGAGCAACCCACGATGGAAAGTTTTGTTTTAATTTTTTTCTTTCTTTCTTCCCCTTCAGTCATTTCCATTATTTTTACGATTAAGTTAAGGGAATTGCATAAAAGTGGTGAGAGAGTGAAATTTAGCTTTAAGGAGAATAAAGCAATAAAATAAGTAGATTTAAGAATAAATAGGTTTTAAATAAGGAGAGAGTCGACATTACGACTGGCATCGAGATGGTAATAATAATCATACAAGAACCCCACAAGCGTAAATGGACGAGAGGTGAAGAAAGGCAAGACAATACTCGAGACTACGAGCCTGCGTGCGATAGTTTACGTTGATGACATTATACTTTTTTTACAAAACGGTAATTTGATATTACCAAGTTAGAAGTATGCTGTTTGTACACAAGCTAATTAACTTTTTGTGATGTTAATATACTACAATTGTGAAATTAGTTGTAACTGTCTTGTAACCCGTTTAAGGGCGGCACGTGCGCTCATGTTACGGTGCTGAAACTCCCATTGTTAGTCATTGCCGGTGTTTCTTGTGGCCACACCGGTGGCAACACCTTTACCTGAATTGGAGAAGATTTCGCTAGTTGAAGCTATTTCTCAGTTGACTTTGATTTGATCACCATAACATATAACAAATGGCTCTGAGTATTCTGAGACATAGCTACTGCTATTTCTGTAAGACATTGATGTACAAGTGAACGGTGAGATGATGGTAACAGTATGAAGGAAGTAGGCCTGTACTGGAAGTACGGCTGGAAGTAAGCCTGTACCTATGCAGTAAGTAGGCCTGTGCTGGAAGTATGGCTGAAAGTTGGCCTGTGCTGGAAGTATAGATGAAAGTAGGCCTGCTCCTTTGCATTAAGTAGGCCGATGATGGAAGTATGGATGGAAGTAAGCCTGTACGTATGCAGTAAGTAGGCCTGTGCTGGAAGTATGGCTGAAAGTAGGTTTGTACCTATGCAGGAAGTATGCCTGTGCTGGAAGTATGGCTGAAAGTTGGCTTGTACCTATGCAGTAAGTAGGCCGATGATGGAAGTATGGCTGGAATAGGCCTGTGCTTCAAATATGGTTGGAAGTAAGCCTGACCTATGTAGTAAGTAGGCCTGTGCTGGAAGTACTCTGGAAGTAGGCCTCTACCTATGCAGTAAGCAGGCCGATGATGGAAGTATAGCTGGAAGTAGGCCTGTACCTATGCAGGAAATAGGCTTCTGCTGGAATTATGGCTGGAAGCGTGGTTGGAATTAGACCTGTGCATGTGCAGGAAGTAGGGAAAAGCTGTGCTGAGTAAACTTTTTTCTTTTACCACCATTGGTCCACTGTGAATTGCCAACATTTTTGGACTAGCACACAGGTTTTAAGAGCCATCAGAATAATTTGACACTTGCATTCTTTAAATTTGTAGTCAGGACGCACGTGACCAGAAAGCTAGACATTGACACTCGCCATCACTTTTGTCACCTTTAGAATGTCTAGTTTAATATGGAAACCAGAACTATACTAGCCTGAAACCGGCAACATTTTTCTCTCCTATGTAAGCGTGATTTACTAGCTTTGTCGAAATCGATTTTATCCCGGTCCATACTTATTAGGTCTCTCTGTGTCTCCTGGTTCCTAATCACTGTTCAAAACTTTCCCCTTCCTTCAAAAACGTGCCAAATCTACAATCCGTTTCAGCTCTCCCACATGAGGCCATGGACTCTCCTTGAGCCTGGTAACGCTTTCGGATCGCTACTCTTTCAGCAGTTAAACTCTGAGTGGGGTCAAGGTTACCTTTAAGCAAATCATTAATTACTGCTGAAGTTTTGGTAGTAGGAAACTCAGGAGAAAACAGACTTTTATCAATGCGTATGTCTAGTGACCCACAATGGCAAGCCACATTTCAACAATTGTTTACCAGGTGGTACTTCAAATGTTTCGAAATATACGGAAGCTCGTTTCGAAGTAAAGGGACCTAGCCTTTAAACTCGACTCGAATTCCTCGAATTTCTTAAACGACCCAGTAGAAAGCATATTTAAACTTAAATTACCAGTACTACTAGGACTAACAACATGAGTATCGTATGCAAATTCACTTGATAAATCAGAATCACTTAAAGTAGCATCCAAGTTGCTTTGGCCAGCATTTTGTGAAACATCTTTAAATGTTCTTTCACCTTTACTGCTACTCATTTGAGGCATGAAGCAATTTAAATGTAATTCCAAATTCTGTAAAATACAAAATGTAAGAGCCTATTAAGCAATAAATATGCAAATATATGCGAACATTAAGTTAGAAAGATTATAAGTTTTTTAACTTTACACTACTCCCTTTGCCAGGTGTCCATATAAATGCAAGAATACAAACATTTAAACTGTTTCTAAACACAGTAGAAGTTGATAAACTTGACAAAATTCTTAATGTGCAGAAATTAGTACTAGGAGATTTTGCTTAATAAATTGTTTTAAATAAAAAAGAAGTTTTAGCCATTAAGCCAGACTTAATATCGCCAAACGCTTTCAACTTATACGGCATCATCACGGCAACATTTAGCAACAACTATTTTTTTTTTACTTTCCAAAAAGTTTAACATTCTTGTTTAATTTCTAGTAAGTGCTCAATAAACTGAAGATACCAATTTTCAGGTAATAAATTTGCCTTGAAATTTAATTAGGTTACTTAATCTGCCATATTAATTCTAAATCATTTTAGAAATTTAATAAGCCAGATCAAAATATCGTTTATGCAGATACAATCTCTCAACTTAAACTTTTAAAGTTTACATGACACAGTTAATCTGTATTAACAAATACACTTAGTCCACCACGAATCCGTGCGTCTTGTATAGTGTACGTTCAATAAAATCTATATCCAAAAAGAAAATAGTTTAATAATTACAGTTCAACAATAAATTTCAAAAATAAATGTGAGAAACACCCATATCATAACAGAAATTTATGAATGTCGTTTTCCTGCATTGCAAATCGGAGGTAGATACGAATAAATAAGTAAATAATAATAATCAGTATGAAGAAAGAAGAAAGTGTGTTCAAATTTTTTAAAGATCTTTGAAATGACAAATGCTCCAAGAATTGTCGTGTAGTGAGTTACAAATACTTGGTACGCAGCAATCTTTCCAGTTTTTCTCTAAATTTATTTCTGGTCATGATTGCAAAAAAAGAAAATTTGTTGTTTGGTATTTCTTATCCTTAATAGTGCCTTGTCTTCTGTATTTCATGGTAAAGAAATATTTTAACAGAATAGTGTAATTTTACAGCTGTAATGTTTTGGATCACTGGATCACTTCATGGAATACCACTGTTTACCACTGATTTCCTAAGTTTCCTGCACATCGGATTACTGAGAATTACTGAAGATACCACGGACTACCAGGAATACTACCAGCTAACTAGGATTACACGGTGATTACTAAGGAATGCTGGGAACCACTGATTATCTAAGTTTCCTGCATATTGGATTACCGAGGATTACTGAAGATACCTCTGAATACCTACCAGGAATACTACCAGCTTATTAGGAGTACCCGGTGATTGCTAAGGAAAGCTGGGATCCACTGATTATCTAAGTTTCTTGCATATCAGATTACCGATGATTACTGATGCTATCATGGTATACCAGGAATACTACCAGCTTACTAGGAGTACCCGGTGATTACTAAGGAATGCTCGGAACCACTGATTCTTTAAGTTTCCTGCATATTGGATTACCGAAGATTACTGAAGCTACCACGGAATACCAGGAATATGTTACCAGCTTACCAGGATTACCTGATGATTATCTGGTGATTACCAAGGAATACTACGGATTACTCCTGAAGTACTAAGCATTTTTACACTGGATTACAAAAGTTGATACGTCCTCTGATACCCCCATGAGTATGATGTGATGATGATCCTGATGTAAGAGATATCCGCTTCCGATTTTACCAACAGATGGCACCACTACTTGCGTGTTTCCATGTGAAAACGAAAAATATGAGCTTTTTGTTTGTGTCCGTGTGAAAAAAAATATCAACCTTGGTGGCCACGTTATACCTCAATTAGCGTAAATTAAATTTAAATTGACAAACGTTTGGTACGTAACGGGGAAAATCACCTTTAAAAATCGCTAAATGTTTGTTCCCCTTCAACGGTTTTTCACTTAATGGAGAAGTCATTTTCTTTTTCTTTTTTTCCTGATTTTGAACCGAGTTAAAAAGACTCTTCAACAAAGAATAAAACAGCAGGGGTTACAATTATTTTAAATAGCTCTTTTATTCATAACGGGTTCATATTCTGGAACAATTCACACTCGGCGATGATGTAATTATTTCGGCCATTGAGCACCAGATGTCGCTCAATCAAGCCATTTCCCGCTTTGCGCGCGGCCTCCTACTATTTCCACGTTCTTTTTCTTTTTTTTTTTGCATAAAACATCATCGCTCGGTTTCTCACTTAAAAGCGTCGACGGCTTCTCCTCGGCCTCTACGGGAACTCGAAAGGCAATTAATTAATATTAAATAGAAAAATTGTTGTTTTTTTTTTTACTTTTGTTTCATCTTTCGTGCCGTCGTGTGAACCGAAGTTATTGGACAAACGTGTTTAGCATTTTTACCTGCGTCGGCAGTTATCGGTTTGCGGCAGCATTGCGTAAATTTTCTTGCATAATTTATGTTTTTTAACGATTAAAACTAATTAGTGTAAGAGGTTATGGTTGGATCTTTATTCGCCGCGCAAGAGCGTTTAGCGTCTGTTTTAAATTGACGCGTGTTCTCGAGTCGAAACGTCTGTAAGTAAATGAGGCCATTAACAAATTGGCAAAATAAATTTAACAACATCTCATTCAAAATTATCATCTGTAAAATCTGCAGCAACGAAGGTTTCGATTCCCCCAAACAACATGTTTTGTATAATAGGAACGGAAACGGAAATCTCATATTCTCCCTTATTGTATTAGAGTTAGGAGAAATGTCAGTTATATAGACAGAGTTAAAGATCGAGCGCACTTTAAGTAAAAATTTAGGGCAGTTCTAGAACGCAGTTTGACCCAGTTCGAGTAAAAACACATCAGGAAAAAACTGACGACAATTCTAGCAAAGATCTAGCACAGTTTGATTATATACACTTCAAGTAAAAATGTAGGATAGTCCTACCACAGTTCGAGTAAAAATCGACCATACTTCAGATAAACATGGCGACGAATGAGCAATGTTTAAATTGTTGTTGTGCTCTGTTTTTTATCATTGTTGTTATTTATTACACGTTACACACCGTCGTGAGACAGATAACCCAGTTTGGGTTCTTGCTCCCTAATCGCAAAACAACATAGAAATGGCAGGGATGGATATTTCCTGGCTTGGATCGGGGACTTCTTGTCCGATCGAACACAGTCAGTTGTCATTGGTTCTACTAGATCTCCGAGGTCAAGGGTCATAAATGGTGTTCCACAGGGTTCCGTATTGGGGCCACTGTTGTTTGTGGTATACATTAATGATCTGAAGCCAACGACTGTTTGGGACGACAGACCTTGCTTTAAATTTGTGGATGACGTCAAATCAAGTTCAGAAGTTATTAATTTCCAGGAGTTTTTTTTTTTTTTTTTTTTAACAATCAGACATCGACACAATATTTAATTGGTCCACGACTTGGCAGCTCCCTGTATCACAGGGTAAATGTGGTGTCCTACATGTCGGTGATTCCAGACCTAACTTTGTGTACTATCTGGATTCTCACCCATTAAATTCTTTGACCATGGTGAAAGACCTTGGTGTTTGGTTGACCAAGGATCTTAAATCATCTCTATACATTGTGCGAAGGTCTCTGCTCTGGCCTATCGCCGTGTGACTTTTGTGAAACGTTGCTACGCAAATTCTTCTGTTGCTAACCTGGTCTGGGCCTTTAGGGTCTACGTTTGTCCAATGCTGGAGTACGCAAGCCCTGTTTGGTCACCGTAACTCCTTAAGCACATTGATTGTATTGAAGCGGTGCAACTACAATTCACACGTCGTACACGTGGTCTCCGTGAGGTCTCTCATATTGATCGCCTGACCCGGCTTGGCCTACAGTCCTTGGAGCTACTCCGTCTCTGGACAGATTTAACTTTGACTTTTAAAATTGGTAGGGGTTTGTTGTCTATCGATGTTCCACTTTTTGATTCTTTGACGTCATCCGGTGCTCAGGGGTCACTCCCTCAAGCTTTCTGGTGGTATTCCACATACTGAGATTAGAAAAAAACTTTATCGCTCATCGAGTGATGGAGCCATGGAACTCGCTTGGTGAGGACACAGTGTCCGCACCCTCTGTCTCTGCCTTCAGACGCTTGGTCACCAGGCAACCCCTCCATAATTTTTTAAAACGAGCATATTTATTATAATATCGGAGGCAGGCTAAAAGAAAAGCCTAAAGGAAAACCACTTCTCCCCTCCTCGCGCCCACATTGAAAATGCACTCTCCCACTCTACGTGCATGGAAACAGGAGGCAGGCATGAGTGGCCGAACAATCACTTCTCCCCTCCTAGCGCCCGCATTGCAAATGCGCTCTCCCATTCTACCTGCATTGAAAGAAGAGGCAGGCACGAGTAGGCGATCAATCCTACAAGTAGTCGGGAACAGTGCCGGGGAAAATGTCCCGGGAAATGTGTCCGTAAACTTAATTCATGACCGGCCCCCGTGCATAGCACGGGATTCGTCTAGTATTAATATAACTATAATCAGAACGGCGTTAGTGGCCCCCAAGCCCTGTCAGTCTCCTTGTCCTTCGGACTAAACATATTATTATTATTATTATTATTATTATATTATCATATTAAATGTTATAAACAATGATCCTGGTCTCGGCCATCCCCCCTCCCCACCAGCATTTGCGGGACGAGGAAGGACCTGTGGTGTGTCGTGCTCATGTCGAATGTGACTGAGAGGAAAAGTACAAAAACTGTTATAAAAAGTTCCATAAGACTCTTTTATCAAGCATAAATTTTTTTTAACACAAGGCTAAACGTTCAACGCAATAAAGACACGTGGAGGAAACCACACACGCAGCAACTAAAGCATACAGTTTTAAAAATAATAAAATGACCTAAATCGGGGCAAAACTTGAAAATAGGACGACCAGGCCTCCCTGCGAATGCAGTGCTGGTACAGGCGATTGTTCTATCTGCAAATGCCCTATGCTATATACTATGTCGATTGTAGCTTGTCAAAGATCCTATGTTTTTCGCTTTGAGTTTCCAGATAAATTGTTCTTCTGGTGGTCTGCTATAAGGCAGAAATCCCAGAAGGGATTCCGCTCTCTATCAACTCAACTCATTTAAATGTTTATGTATTGTCGGATTCCATTCGGATAACTGGAAACTTGTACTAATAATGATACACTAGCAAATAGCTTACGGCAAGCGAGAAGGTCATAGCGCATAACTGCACCATCACGTCCTACCGACATGCTCTTGCTTGTACTTTGTATTACCCTTGAAGTCTAGGCAAAGTCCAAAGGGCAACGTAAATAGGTTTGCATCTGTATTTATTTGAAGGAAAAAATAAAATAGTAGACGATTCAACGCCATCTACTGACAGTAAAATCGAACCAAAGTAACAAAAAAAAATGTGAAAAGCGTTTAAATTCCGCAAATCTATACATGAACAGACCTCAATCGTTCGTTCTGTGTTTAGGAACATAAAATAGAGCCAATAATCGGAATTAACAAGTTAAATACAGGAAAAGCAACCCTTAAAAAAAAGTGTAGCGGATGGGGGGTTTCACCACACCAGATGCTACTTAAAATACGGTTTCCAGTTTGTGCTTTTAAAATGGTTTGGCACGCACTGGAAAGGCAGCGACAAGCTTGATGCAAAGCGTGATGCATTTTACATACCCTCCGAGGTGCTCGAGTCGTTAGGTTTGATGTGGCGGTCACGCTAGGCGTTCCCCCTTGCATCTACACGCTCCGCTGTGGCAACACTAATTATTCAGTGTTCACGTCCCTATACGAAACCGCGCGTGATTCGCATGTATGCTATTCCGGCTGCTTCACCAAAAATGTACAACTGTGTAAAGCTCAAGTGGAGGTTTTAAAGAGAGAAGAGCGGGTCGTTTGCGCTCCTAAACCCTCAATTAAATTAACCTCTTTAACCCCTCAACCCTTCAATTTAAAGCTTATTAATATAAAACGCAAAGCAGACGCACTCTGTAACAACGATGATGACGCTGTTATTATAGGGTACATTTAACAGCTAGAATTTAATCACGATGACAAAGGTGTTGTTGCCATGGTAACAACGCTACCTGGATTAGCTAAATCCGACATCGTTTCAGTAAATGCTTGCAGCCTTAAAATCCGTGACAATACGATGAAGAATTCCTCCTGAGGAAACAATTTTCCCTGTCTTCTGAACTCACACCATATACTCTTTCCGTTGCAATCCGGCAGAGCTAAAACAGCCGCCATATTGGAATTTCAAGTGATTTTTAAATTTAAAGGGGGATTGCCACCAAATGATAGCTGCAGCATCTTTATAGGCATTTGCCGCTATCTACCCTTACTTTCAACACGTAAAGGAACACACAAATAAGTTTCTTTTTACACAACAAACAATCCACGTGCCCCTTAATGATTGAATGTAAAGTTGGTGCAACGCCCGCGTGCAACAGGGAGCAACCGGTAAAGTTAAGCCTAACGACATCACGGGGCTTTTTTCTATATGTCGACCGTTTTGAAACGCAGATTTCGAACCGCTAGATGAGCGCCATCTAGGGACAATGTTATCGTTAACCTTGGCCGGTTGCTCTCTGTTGCACATGGACGCTACAACTTTGCATTCAGGAATTAAAGAGGCACGTGGCTAGTTTGTTCTGTAAAAAGAAATTTCTTTGCTTATTGCTTCGCCTGTTGAAATCAAGTGCTCCATCGAACTAAATAATGGCAGACGGCGCTAGATGCTGCAACTCGTCATTCGGTGAGCAGGCACCTTTAAGCTGCGAGAAAACAAAGGCGAGTCGTTACATAAATGCACCCTAAGGGCGGGTTTACGCACCGACAATTTTCTCGATCACTAGATTTTACTTTATGAATACTAAAGCTGTTGGCTGCTTCTCGTCCTTACCGGAGCATGCGGCTTTCGAGTTGTTTATACATAGACGCAGATCTTCTCTTCGTGTCTCGCAACACGACCTACGGTGCGTGTGGCATAACAGCGTCGATTTATGACAACATAACAAGAAAACAATTTTTACTGCATTACAAGACGGCGGACTGAATTATGAATGCCAGCATGCATTCTGTGGTTTTTTTTCGATACAAGAACCCCAAAATGAACGCCATGTTGGATATTGAATTCTCGCTGCGAGCAGTTATTTTTTCTACCGTCGTCTGATCACCGCCAGAAGCTGTTCTTTGAGCGCGAATAGCAAATACTAGTTGTTCCCCGGCGTATCGGTCTAGCTGATTCCCGCAGATTCAACTCGGCTCTAATAGTCAGAATTATTGAAGTAATGGTGTTTGTTTCTAGTTGTTAGAGCGCATATCCGTTCTCATTGTCGGCTGCTCGTCCTTTTTCTTTGCTACCGTGGTAAGAATGAGCCAGCTTGCCCTCTTGCTGATTGTTGACTTTCTACGTCGGATAAAAGAAAACACGTGAAACACTACTGCTACATTGAACTTATTTGACCATTTTTAGTTTTGTTTATCATTTGTATTATGAACTGTGCACTAAGAAACGCGGGAACTTCGTTGAACATTTGTTTGATAATTTTTGCTGAGAGTGTCTGTCAGCACCATATGAGTTGCAACAAGAAATCTGCTCGAGCCCAGCGAGACGCCGCGGAATGAGCGAGCGAAGCGAGCGACTCCGCTAGTAATACATTTAATCTGTTATGTATCACCGCATTCATTTTAGTAGAAACTGGAAACTAATCGTAAATAAAGAATGGTTGTATAGCAAATAGCGTTCGGCGAGTGAGAAGGTCTCTTTGCGTAAACACGCACTGTTGCCTGAAGTAGTTGATCGGGTCGGTAATTTAAGGGAATCCTGGCATCGTCACCGATATCCAGTACTGTTCCATGGTATTGTAGACGACTACCGGAGGAGTGCCCAGTTTTCTAGTGGTGTGCTTTCCTTTACAGAAGCACACCTCTGTAGCTCTTAGTTCTACTTGTTGGCCACTAGGGCCTCCTTCCTCTGTAAAGTGGGCCAAGCAACCTATTACAGAGGAAGCACTAGTGGCCAGCAAGAAGAAGTAAGAGTTTTTGTAATTATGAACAGTACACAACTTTGCACTTATGAACGTCGCCATTGCAATGATAGTAAAGTTAATCTAAGCTATACCGGTGCGGGTGTATGAGCCTCATCCAGACACGTGTGCAGTGACGGCGTCAAGACTGAATTGTGTGGGAGGCGGCAGAGGGCACATCTGAAAACTGAGGCAGCGCCATTAGGCACTTTTATTCCGTTTAATTCAACTTAAACGTAACGTAAGATTCAATGCAGACCAATTTTTAGGTAAGATACGCTCCACAAACACACAAAATAAATTATTACCAAGTTGCTACGAAAATAAATATATTAATAAATTTAAATAAATACAAAAAATAAAAGCTCAGTTTATTCATTTGATGGCAGGTTTAACCTGCCTTTTAAAAAAAATGTTTTTCTGGTGGTGACCTGAGTTGTAGGGTCAGGGGGGCCGACGGGGATGGAGGAGGGGGGCGTGAAATATTGGGGGGGGGGGGGTCACTGCCCATCTGGCCCAACGCTAGCGTCGTCAATGGACGTATGGTTTAAATGAGAAATTGAGTGACACAGAGTGTGCAGCATGGGACAAGCCCCACACTGCCTTATAAGGGGGGGGGGGATGAGGCTTAATGGCGCGTCGACAGCTTGGTCATTAGCGCCAACCTCAGTCACAGTGCAGTGGTCCGGGTTGCCACTGCACCACACATTACAGAGATATTATTCAAACCCCTAACCTAAATCTTGTCTTATAAGGCTTTATTAAACACCAGGTGGCACCACCTGTAAGGTGGACCTAGCAACCTATAACAGAGGAGGCCCCTAGCGGCCAGCAAGTAAAACTAAGAGCTACAGAGGTGTGCTTCCGTAAAGGAAAGCACACCACTGGAAATTCTGTACACTCCTCCCGGCCTACTTCTAGGGCAAATACGGCCCGATACCAACTCTATTTAATACGTTGCCCATTGACCTACTAAAACTTGGCAGTAAGAATAAAATGAGAAAGGAAATAAAAAATATTTTTCTAAACAATTAAAAGCATGTGAAATCAAGGAAGGTCATTGGTTCACATTATAATTCTTTTATACGCAAGTTGTGTGCTAGTTTAATTATTATTATTATTTAAAAAATTGTTTTTCGATGTTTTACAGTTACCATATTTTATCGTACTTGTGTGGGTTGTGTTTTTTTGTTGAAGCTATTTTTTGTTTTTTTATTTTTATATTGACTTTTAACGTATAAGCAGCAATAAGGTATCCACATCCAAAACTAAAACTGGTATAAGAGAAGTCGCCAAGTTTTCAAAAAGTGTCGGCCTTTGAAAGTAGTGGTAGCATTCAACCATAGAAAGGCCGCCAAGGTCAATCCTATTAGCCAAGTTGATCGTACCGACTAATAAATAGTTCGAAAGTTAAATGAAAACTAGAAAATCATCAAGTTTTCATTTAACATCAAAAGTATTATTCGGTGCGATTCACTTGGCTAATAGGATTAACCTTGGCTGCCTTTCCGTGGTTGAATGATATCACTACTTTCAAAAGTCGACTTTTTCTGGAAACTTGGCGGCTTCGCTTATACTGGTTTTAGTTTTATCGTACTTGTGTGGTTTCTGTTTTTATTTTGAAGTGATTTTTTATTTTTTTATTTTTTATTGACTTTTAACGTACGCTGTAATATTGGTTGTAAGTGTATAAATTATTGATAGGCTGACTATCTTGACTTTTCAGAAGTTTCAAAGTGAACTTTTTGGTAATAAACTATGATATTATTATTATTTACACTTATTTTTCTGCAATAATTTTTAAAGTCTTAAATTCAAAAAGAACAATTAAAATCTGTTGCCTAAAACATTTTAAACAATAAAAAGAAGTGAGATTTACCAGTTTTAGTGCAATTTCTTGTCACTGCATGACGTTGTAAGCAAGGTGTGTTAACTGATTTGCGTTTTTGCGAATTTTTTTTTCCCTAAAAAGACGGAACCTTTGATAAAAAAAAAATCAAAAATACACCACCTGAAAATTGCACGAGTTATCATCTCTCGTTTTGATTCACCTTCGTCCAATTGGCTAATTAACACACTTGGCTAATTATTCCAGTGTTGGGAAGATTTTAAATCAAAAGATTTTAAAATCATGATTTAAAATCATTTTCATTGATTTTTTACTTTGATTTCAAATCATAATACTACGCATGATTTTCGATTTGGATCTAATTAATTTTTCCAATGATTTTACGATTTAAAATAATAAAAATAAATCATACAGACTGCGGCAATAGCGCCGTAAAACAGCATTCGTAAAGACTAATGCAGAAGCAGAGATGAGCGAGGTCGAGAGAGAGCGTTTTACTGTTAACGAAACCAGTCATTCACTAAGCGAATTGTGTTTAAACTTTAAAAGTGGTCACGACAATCATTACATTATTGAAATAGTAACTAAACAAAAAACGACTTCGTCGTTTAGAAAAAAAAAGTATTAGAGCTCGTATCCCAGCAGAACTCACAGCTGTGAAAGTACACAAATAAAAACCGGATTACAGTTCACTCGAACGAAACGAACTGTGACTTGAACTCCAATTCAGGGAACCAGATTAATGTTTTTATGCCTTGGCTATATCAGAAAGTGATTGCAATTAGTCTTTGAAATGGGTTATGTCTGTGAACGTTGTGTGGGTGCATGTTTAATTCGTGTTTTATTCAGTCATTTTGTTATTTGGCGTTTGTTTTGTCTTGGTTAGTGGGTATAACAATAAGAAATAATACTAAAGAGAAATAAATATGCAGTAAGAAGCTAAGTAAATAAACAGGCCCTGCAAAATACGATGCGTGTTTGCTTATTTAAATTTGCTTATCGAAATTTGTGCGTTTTAGTAAGAATCTCATTTCCAGCAAATTTCCTTCGACCTTTGGTATCAGGAAATTAAAATATGCTAGGAGTTTCATTAAAATAACTTCAGACGAGGGTTGGGAACGGCAAACAATAACCCTGCTCTCCAAACATGCAACTTTAATGGATGAAATTTTAAGTTTTATAACAGAACCTTCATCAGTAAAATACTAGAAATAAAAACAATAATATGGACTCAGGCACCCAAGTTAAACCGAAATATAAAGGATAAAAGTCTAATTTAGGGTACTCACCACAAAGCACTCGCGAATCGTGGCAAGTGCCATGTAAAGTATAAGAACGAAATGCGGTGGGCCCCAGATACGTTGAATTTACAACTTTTACATTTTTTTCCAAAATCAAATTAAAACCCTGGATGATTGTAGGTAAAAGAAATAGATCTCTTAATTTAAATAATCAGTACCACCCATTAATGGATGAGTGGATTAGTGTCTACAAGAAAAATGTAGAAGATTAAAGTTGTTAACCAAACATAACTGGGGCCCACTGCCTTACTTTCTTACTTCACATGGCACTTGCCACCATTCGTGTGGTGAGTATCCTAAATTTAGGCTTTTATTCTGTACTATCTGCCGGTCTAGCCGGTTTCCGCGTACCTAAGTGAAATACCTTACTGGGTAGCACGAAATGAAAATACCTTCGAGGCCCCCAACCTGTGTCCTCACCCCCCTCCCCGGCCCCCTCTCCGTACATTCTCCCGGTGCCCTCCCCACTGGGCTCCACCCTTCCCCGAATTCCCCCATTGTGTAGTGTGAATATCTCCACCCCCATTGCCGCTTCCCCTCCCTTTAAACCCCTGTTGTATGGTTTTCGTAGGGAAGTAAATGTCTTTTTGCAATGGAGGACGCTGCTGGTATGTTGCTGAATTGACTGTTTGTCCGTTCTGACACGAAGTGCGATAAACCACAGCCACCTACAGTAAAGGCCGGATCAGTTCAAGACAAATTAGGCAAGTAAAATCAACCATTGACATAGAAGGAAGCACAAGTTTGCTACGTGCTGCCATCTCTACACCAAGCGGCGAAATTTCAAACTAACCGACCAGAGATTCTAAATTCTGTCAACAGATGACGCCACTTGGCAAACTTGCCGCGTCGTTATTTGATTCGCCGTTTTGCGGAGCATTGTGGAAGGCAAAGATTATACGGCCTTTACTGTAGGTGGCTGTGGATAAACCCAGCAACGATCGTGCAAACATTGATTGTTTCTCAACCATTTTTGAAAGCTCTTCCTGATTGTTACAGGGTACAAACATTGTAACGCACACACAAACGTTTGTTACAGATTGTTATGCACACACGCCTGATGATTTTGCTCAGTGCCACCCAAGCCTTTTATATATGTAGATATTCCGGTTTAGGTTGGCATACGGGAGTGTATATTATTGTTTTTATTTCAATAATTTTACTGATGAAGGTTCTGCTATGGAACAGAAAATTGTATCCGTTAAAGTTGCATCTTTGGAGGGCATCCCGTGGTCCAGGTGTTATTGTTTCTGCAAGGAGTTTCGTGCAGAAACACACAAATTATCGATTTCTTAGCAGCACTCGGAATGAATGAATGAATAATCTTTATCGGAGCTGTGACCCTTGGGCGTACACCCACAATAATAAAATACATAACTATTGATACCACTCGCAGTATTGTAGCTAATAGTTGTTATACCACTACTCGTCAGTTGGTTTCACTACAGTGCAGCCAGCATGTTCAGAGTTAGCTTTTAAACAAATTCGTAACTATTTTATTTATTGTCCGATTTCGAATCTTTTTTTTTTGGTCGTTGGTCATATTGTCTCCTTGCGTCCAACTTTCTAATTTACTTTTTTGCCGTATTGTATCGCGTTTGGAAGATAGGGTGAGGATGACCTTAAAATATCAATTCAAGGTCATTCCTTTTTCTCGTGTAAACGTCCCCCATCACACCCATCATTGCATTTATATCGTTATTATTCTCTCATTAGCCATTCACAGGATATCGGCTCGTCACACTTTAGTTGCCTCACCCTGTATCGAGGTACATGACTGCGGGTCAGAGGGTTGACAGCCTCATAATAAACAAATCAATCTATGGGTCTCAGCGTGTATTCCGAACAATAAACCATTGTTTTAAAGCCATTGTCGAGAGAACCCACTATGCTTTGTAGCAACACGGGAACCCAGCCTTTGCAGTCGGACGGTGACGCAATGTTACGTCGTTGCAGACGGCAGCATCATGACGTTCAGTGCTCGACACATGACGAACGAGGAGCTAGTGCTTCAGACTGTTTGCATGTGAAAACTTAGTGTAGCTCAGGAGTGTGATGTTGGATTTGTACGCAGTAGATCATAAGGTGGTTACTGTAGCAAGGCGCGTGGCTTCAGGCCGAGGCCATATTAAACAAATCAACTATAGTGCAAGGACAATGTATCAAGGAAAGTTTGTCGAAAGAATAGTTTTGTTGTTGTCTGATGGGATATTTCGGAATCCAAGCTAGAATGCAATGATACAAGCAAATTTTATGCTTATTCGTGCTTATTTTTAATACTTTTTTTATACTTATGAGTAATATGACCAAACCAATTTATGAGTAATATTTCTTTGTTATTCCTACCAATTTACACGACAAACTCATAAAATACACCATGAATCATAACCAGCAGCGCAGCCACGACTCGAACCACATGCTAACGATCAGCTAGTAAAATATGTTGAAAACTAAAACAAATCAGTTGGTGGATAGCTCTCACCCCTACCCGATGAAGCTTGCCTCTCAGAGAAGCCTAATGCTAGCTATGCTGGCACGACCGTCTGTCATATTTTGATTATTTTTAATTTATTTGTTAAAAATAGAGCTTTCAAATACATGTTTAGTTATTAATTTTACGTTAATTTATTTTGCGCATAATTATAGGCATAATTCTAAGACGAAAATTCATCAGAATGAGGAGCATTGCCTTTGTGAACTAAGGTTTCGTATGCCCTCTGTTATTACATATGAAACACATGTTCTCATATATAAATACTATACTATACTATAAATATTTTAAAATAAAGAGAAAAACAAGCCAAACAGCGAGAATCATGCACTAGAAATAACTTAGTACAGTAAGCCACCTTTATGCAATTAGGTTTGTTTCGTCAGACTAGCACTCTACTCGGATTCGAAGTGGCAACCCAACTCGTTCCCAGATCACTGACGTAGTGCCTTTATCGCTATGCCCACTCCTCCACTGGTGTAAAGCTGACTCACTGAACCCGTTATAAAATCATGGCAGTAACTAGGATTCCATTCGACCGAGAATGCTTGCGGCCATGGCATTGGAGAATGAATACGACGAAATGCAAGTGCTTACAAATGGCTTACGGTGGGGATATCCAGTTAAGGGTTAACATTAACCTTTTGGCTAAACTCGGTAATAAGGAAAAATAGTGATATCCATCACGAAATAAATTGAGGGCTAAGCAATATTTAGCCTGAAGGTCGAGGACTAACTTAGTACTGAGCAGTTAGCCCCGAGCTGTAAAAAGCGGTGATATCCATCTAGTATTAGCGTTATTCCCGAGTTTTAACAACACATTAACAGAGCTAATTTAGCTTGAAGGTCGACGTCTAAGGAGTAAAGAGCTAGCAAAACCCCAACTTAGTCCTACATGGATATCACCAACTTTTTTCTCCAGTCCACTAACTCCCAGGTCGAGGGTTGGTTAGATCCAGGGATAAGCTAGTCCGGGGCTAGTTTAGACCTCAGCTGGATATCCCCACCGTTAATGTGTTAAGTTATTTCTAGAGTGTGATTTTCGATGTTCGTCTTTGTTTTCCACTTTCTTTTACATATAGTCTACAGTAATTTGTGTATATTTATTTTCTTTTATCATTAGGCTGCGTAATCAAGGTGGCGTCCTACCTGGAAAAATCAGGGTATTATTTATAAACACTAGAGGAAGCCCGTGCTATGCACGGGGCCGGTCATGAATTAAGTTTACGAACACATTTCCCGGGACATTTTCCCGGGACATTTTTCCGGCACTCTTCCCGACGACTTGTCAGATTGATAGACCACTCATGCCTGCCTCCTGTTTTCATGCAGGTAGAATGGGAGAGGGCATTTGCAATGCGGGCGCGAGGAGGGGAGAAGTGATTGTTCTGCCCGACGACTTGTCAGATTGAACCTTTATTGAGTTGATCGACCACTCATGCCTGCCTCCTGTTTCCATGCAGGTAGAGTGGGAGAGTGCATTTTAAATGCGGGCGCGAGGAGAGAAGAAGTGGTTTTCCTTTTAGCCTTCCCTTTTACCTTTAGCCTTCCTTTTAGCCGGCCTCCAGTATTATTATATAGATGTACTGTAAGTCAGTGAATTCAATATTTTCCGGAAAGTGTTTTTCATCTATAAGGAAAACCTAATTCGGACTGATTTTTTTTTTTACTTCTAGAACCTTCACTTTATTTCAGTTAAAACGTCACGTCCTTTTTTGTTTCATATATGATGAAGCTCTAACTCCTTAGGCGTCTTTGGGCAACTACGTGTTAAGTGCCGTTTTTAGTTTCTTCAGGTTAATACTTTCCTACCGTTTACCAATATCAGTTACTGCAATTTTTGATTTAACAAAGCAATGCGATAAAGTTATTGCGATTTGAGTGAAATGTGAAAAAAAATATTTTCAGCCCTATACAACGGCACCTTCCTTGGACCGACAAAAAATCCGGGAAAACTATCCGTGTTGGGCTGGAAAACCTAGAAAAATCAGGAATTTAACCATGAGCCTTTGAAAGCCACCCTGGTAATGCTTCCGAAAATTATGGTTAAAATCACTGGAAATTCTTCTTTTTGTTGTGATGTTTACGAAAACTTTAACAGCGTTGACGATTCCTCTCCAGTATCAAGACTTAAATAAACACGGATGCAAACCTATTTGCGTTGCCTTTTGGACTTATATGTCAGACTGCCTGAGCGGGGAATCGAACCCACGACTTTTGAAATCAAAGCTGAGGCCCTACCGCTGAGCCATACTGACATTGCCAAGGGCTGACAAGGCCGTGTCAGTATGGCTCAGCGGTAGGACTTCGGCCTTTGATTTCGAAGGTGGTAGGTTCGATTCCCCGCTCAGGCACTCTGACATAAAAGGCCGGTTGCAGACGAACCACAAAACGCGCCACAATTGCAGACGCAATTTTTGGTATTTGTGGAGCGTTTGTGGCTTAAAAAAGTAATCAGTGGCAGATCAGGTAAAATGTATGGTATATAAGTGGTGCTTACATACGGAGTGGCACGTTTCTGCGTTTATCGGTAGGTCTCCCTGAGCCAAATCGCACTGTGTGAAAGGTGCCGTCAGTTTCGATGGGATAGTGGCGTCGTTTCTGCAGCGATTTCCACGCTTGTTGTGGTCCGTCTGCAACAAACCTAAGCCCAAAAGGCAACGCAAATAGGTTTGCATTCATATTTATTTAATCCATCTCGAGCCCATTGGCTTTCCGTCCTCGCGGTTTCAGACGGACCACAAAACGCGCCAGAATCGCAGACGCGATCTTTGGCATTTGTGGCATAAAAATCGCAATCAGTGGTAGATCAAGTAAAGTGTATGGGATCTAACAGGTGCTTTCACACGCCGTGGCCCGTTTCTGTGTTTTTCAGTAGGTCTCTCTGAGCCAAATCGCGCTGTGTGAAAGGTGCCGTCGATTCCGACGCGATAGTGGCGTCGTTTTAGCAGCGATTGCCACCCGTTTTGTGGTCCGTGTGTATCAAGCCCTAAGTATCAAGACTTCTTCCGACTGAGGACGATCAGCCCTTCGTGCGATATTAGTACAGTTAGGATGGCCGATACATTAAAAGAAATCAATACGGAGAATGCAATTAAGTCGTTATTCAGTTCGAAGACATTCATTTATTTTGCAACTTTTTGAGAATCAAGAAGAGAATCATTAAAAATGTATTGCTGGTTTTTCCCCCTTTTCGACAACTGCACGCTGATTTTAGACGGTAAATTTCATAGTTTATTCATTTTATTGTTTTCGTCGAGTTCCTTAAGATCTATAATTAAAGTGGATTTCTTTTCGTGCAGAACCAACTCCTTTTTTTTCTAAGGCGTGGTTCCTGAAACACGGGGCGGCATCCAACAAGCGTTTCGATTACGATGACATTCTCCCGCCACCCCCGCCCCTTCCTACCCCCGCCCCCACCCTATCCGATTTGGCGGATGCAGTTATTTTTTTGGATTGGCATTTGGGTTTTGAGTAGGCTTCACCGCTCAACCTTATCCATGCGTCCGATCAGGTGGGTGGCATCCGTCACCTGGCCTCGAACCCACCAAGTCACTTGCTTGTGGGTCGCCTTCCCTTCATTTTGAGTTCATTGATTTTCCGGGTTGTGGTCGGAATCTCACGCGCCTCGCTCCCTCTCCATCTTATAAAGCGCCCGCCAGAGAAAAGATTTATGAAGATTTTTCTTCCTACAGCCGTTGCTATAGGCTTCGGGCAAAATGTGGATTGTCACCAATGGGAAATGATCTTGGCTCCTTTTTTTTTTCTTTTTTTCAAAATTTTCTTTTCTTTTTTTATTTTATATCTAGCGCAGGCGACATGAGAATGGCCTATCTACAATGGTGGACTCGACTAGCTAGCATCCTCTGAAAGCATGTTGTGAGATTTATTTCGGACTACCAACGTTGAAACCGTGCCACCCAAATGAAGTCCCACTGATGACGTCACTTACGAATTCAATTCCAAGATTAAGATGACGTCATAGTTGAACAACCCGTTGTAACTTCAAAAGTAATTCCCATTCTTTGCTAAATGATGTTGTGTGACCAAATATTGTAACAATATGTAACCCACAAATTGCGTATAGTTAATGTGTGTCATCAATTATAATGGCTCGAGCTCCCTTGGTTTTCTACCCGGTGATCTCAACAATGAGGGGATGAACCGAATTGGAATTCATCCACCACTGCCCACCTACCATCCCGGTCCACAAGGTAATTCAGGCCATCGTAATTAGAATTATTCCCAATTTTCCCCTTACGTCCCCAACGTTAATTTAAACCAGTCCAACCCCGTTGTTTGTGCATCACAGCAACCTCGTGTGGCGATTATTGGAACGTTCGACTGGGACTCACTACTAACGCCACCGCTAAGGAAGGAGCAATCAAATATTACGTGGACCAGATTTCGGTTTAAACTAAGATGGTGGAAAAAAGGCAATAGAGCAGTGACATTAGCCGCCATATTAGCACCAGTATGGGTTTTGGAGGGCATAACTACAAGGTGCACTACATAAAAATGGAGAGAAAAACGACGGAAGAGCGGATTTCTTAGGCTTAAAATAACGTTGTTTTCTCCAACAACAAAAATCGCGCATTTTAGGTCTAAGAAATCACTCTTCACAGCATCGGCTTCAGTGTGACGCCCTTCTGTTTCTCTCTGCAGTGCCCCTTGCAGTTAACCCATTAAGGCTCCAGCATAGAGTTATATACAATAATAATACGTTGTGTCACTGCTCTATAAGTCGTGGTTCAATCCGGGTGATGTTTTTAATTAGGGCCTACAAATAAAGGAGCGTTGGTGTGCTCAGCCTCGCCTCACTTACATGGGCGACTCTTAACCTTAGCTTAGGGCCTAATTCGGAATGCCAAGGAAAGGAGGCTTAGTTAGGGTCAGATTAAATTGCGAGAGAGAACGATAATAGTTTGGTTTGGGTGATTAATTTAGTATCAGCGGGGTTGCAGTGAAACAAGCAACAGAGTTGGAGTGGGTTGAATTTACATTTGGGACTAAGGGGGAAAAAGGGAAATATTTCTAATTAAATTGGCCGAAATTACCTTGTGGACTGGGATAGTGAAAGGACAGTGGCGGAATGAATTCTAATTCGGTCCAATTCGGTGAATTGTTGTGTGCACCGGGCGGATAGCCAAGCGAGACCCCAGCCCTTACAACTGATGACGTGCAAACTACAGTCAATTGGCATTTCCATATTGTTACAATAATTGGCCACACCACTTCATTCAGCAAACAATGGCGATTACTTTTGAACTTACAATGGGTAGTTAAAATATGACGTTATCTTAATCTTGGACTTGATTTCGTAAGTGACGTCATCAGTGGGACTAGGGCAGCCCCCTCCCCCGTATATGGTCGGTTTTATAGACCTTTCTAGTGATTTCCCGTTTGCATGTAAATACTGTGATTTCCCGTCAGCAGTAGGCCAAACTTTCATTGGATTTAGTAAGATTCAGGGTTAAGAGACATAGCGGCTTAAATCCCGTTTGCATGAAAATATTGTTACTGGAAAAACCTATGATGTCACCCGTACTGTGCCTCTTTGTTTAAAACACAGTTTGAATCATTACTTATACAGAACAGACAATTCCGTTTGGCAGACATTCCGTCTGGATGCACAAACAAAAGAAATATGAATTAGTAGTGGGAATCTCGGTGATCTGGCGACACACAAACAAACAAACAAACAAACAAACAAATATTACGATCTTAGCTATATAGATTTCGTTGGGGTGGCATGGTTTCAACATTTGTAGTCCGAAATAAATCTCACCACACCCGTTGATAGCAGATTTATTTATAACTAAAACCAAACAATAACCCAATACTGTTGTTATTCCGTTAAGCCGTAAGTAATCCTAGATTCCCTTACATTCGTAGTCAGGCCATAATCAAAGGTAAAGTGTCCCCGTATAAGGGCTCGTTTACGCAACGACAGTTTTCTCGCTCACTAGCTTTTACTTGATCAATACTAAATGTGATGGCTGCTTCTCGCCTTTACTCGTGCCTCGGCGTACGATGCTTGCAACATTTGAGCGTCGATTTATGACAACAAGAAAACAATTTTTACTGAATTACAAGACGACGGACTGTTTTTTGTATGCCGGTATTCGATGTGTTATCTTCGAATCGATAGCCACGAAATGGACGCCATGTTGGATTTTTATTCTCTCTGCGAGAAGCTATTTGTTCTACCGACGTTTGATCATTGCTAGAAGCTGTACTTTGAGGGAGAATCGCAAATTTTGGAAATAGCGTGAAATGACAACAATCTTGTAGCAATGTTTAAAATTACTGTAGCACTCTGTTCTTTATCCGTGTTGTTATTTATAATTCATACAATTTGTTATCTATTACCGCATTCATTTAGTAGCAACGGGAAACTAATCATAAATAAATAACGGTTGACTAGCAAATAGCATTCGGCGAGCGAGAATGACTTGTTGCGTAAACGCGCCCTAAGTCAGGCGAGCCCGAGCCCTCCAACGTTCTTAATTATAATTAAAACATCATCATCAATGGTTAGAACGGCTAAATGTGTTTGGTATTAGCTCCATCCGGTTGTCCGTGTTAATGGTGAATATTACGTTTAATAAATACGGATGCAAACCTATTTACGTTGCCTTTTGGAATTATATGTCAGACTGCCTCAGCGGGGAATCGAACCCGGGACCTTTGATTCCCCGCTGAGGCAGTCTGACATATAAGTCCAAAAGGCAATGTAAATAGGTTTGCATCCGTATCTATTAAATCAATCTCGAGCCCATTTGCTTTCCGTCCCGTTTAAATGAATATTACATACTAAGTTTTAAAAGTTCAAAGCCGATCGGAAACTGATCGCTACATCACCGTTATGTTGCTCGCTAGCTGCACGGTGCTCCTTGCTCTATGGGCTACCGCATAACAGAACCAGGAATAAGTAGCCGATGACACAAGAAAGCTGTTTTAAAACTTACATCGGCTGTGGTCGACGTACAGCATGCAGGTTAGTCAGTTACTTTACTTTATTACTACAGTTAGTCTGGATTAAATTAGGGTATGTTAGCCAAGATGTTGGTTTCATGCAAACGAGGGTAAAAGATTACTTCTGGAAAAAAGTGAAGTGTACTTTGTGGTCATTTCTTATTCATTTCACTGCCACAGTTGTTGTGGTTATAAACGGGCGTAAGTTTCTTTTGCAAACTTATAAAATACTGAAGGAAAAAAGATTACATCAAAAATATAAATTATTCCAACGTTCAATAAAATACGTTTCGTAAAGTTAAACAAACGTCATTAGCTAATTAATAAATTTTTAGCTTTATCTATTTCCTTTGCATGTAGTATTTTTTCATTAAAGTCCAATTCATAGCAATTTACTTACAAGGTTTTTACATTGGTTTCATCCTGTTTTTTTCCTCCACTTTCACTTTGCGTTCGCTCAGATTAATAACGGGACAATAGCAAAACCAAAGTGGACAACAGGAAAAAGACGAAACCAATGTACAAAAAAAAAAAAACTTTAAAAAATGTAAAAAAACAAACAAACGTCTAAATGAAACTAAAGAATATCTGAATTTTAATGACCAAACTGTAAAGTTTAATGTTATGTGATCAACGATCGGCATCGGCAATAGATCGGTAATTGGGGGGATAGTTTTTTCTCCCTTCGGCTTTTCATTGGCATCGGCTCATCGGCAAAATTCGGCCATCGGTCGAACACTAAATTGTAAGGCAAAATTATGGAGGACACGCAAATTTGCAAATATAGCGCTATCAGCCGACTCGGGGACAATCCTTCAAACAGGCGAGTGCATTGCGAATGCATTGGAGACAGCCTTTTGGGCTTTAACCCCCGAAATATGCCGATAGCTATGATTTTGGAACTCATTTTTGTGCATAGAATCTGCATTGTGTTTAACTACGATTTGCGCTGTTTTATCTTCAAGTTGAACTCCATTTTAGCTATACAGAGCTCGAATCTGAAACCAGTCGTCCAGCTAGCTGCAAGGGGCACTGGAAGCAAAAAACAAGCAGCGTCTTTAATCATGCTAATGCTGTGAGAGAGGTTTTCTTACGACTAAAAAAAAACGTTGTTTTGTCCAATCCCTTACGCTTCGAAACATTTATTAAGGTTGTATGTAAATCGAAAGAAAAAAGATTCCATTTGCTGAAAATTGCAACAGCTGCCAACAAATCCAAAGAATTGAACATTTTATGCCCAGAGAAATCCTCTCTCATAGCGTTGGCTTACAAAGTTCTTACGTCTGCGTATATATCCAGTGCCCCTTGCAGCTGGCTTAAAGCAGGGTTCAGACATGGCCTTTAATTCCTTGAAAAGCCTTACATTTGAAAACCAAAAATTCAAGGCTTTGAAAAACCCTTGAAAACTAGTATTTCTGTTGTTGGAGCCTTGAAATGGCCTTGAATTTTGCGAGTGGACTTTCTTTGGAATAAGTTTATAATAATAATATAATGAACTTTATTTCATCCAGTTGAGGATATACGACAGCACACAAAAATACAAAAACACAGAACAAGAAACGTTTGACTGGAGAAAATCACAGTAAACTGTAATAGTTCCTAGTGAACCAATCCAAGTAGCGTTTGAAATCTGTCCTTGAGAAGACACCCAAGTGTGCAGTATTGAGCATGAGCCCATCTAAAGTAGTACGATATTGATCTTGCAGCCAACCAACCCTTCCTACCGAAGATGTCATAACTGCGGCAAGAAGTCTATTAAGCAGATTTTGATACTACTGCACGAAGTGCCCACCCAACATGACCTCAAAAAGTATAATGCCGTAACAGTAACTTTAATTTAGGGCTAGGTATAAAAATAAATAAATAAATAAATAAATAAATTGTCAGCCGAATCCATTTCTTCTGTGAACGATGCCCCCGTCGGAATGGACTGGAGACAGAAAGAGAGAGGTGCCATGCAGTGCAGGCAATTTATGCCGGAAGGGGCAGCTAAGCAAGTGCTATTCAGCTGACTGCTAGTTGCCGTATTTTTTCTTCCTCCTTGTCCATTGGAAGCTGTAATGTTTGTCATTGTTTACTACGGTTTAGCTTCTTACTGCAAACTAAGCACAATTATGCCAATGATGACATTTGGAAAAATACTGGAATTAAAAAGGTAATTTTGAGAATCTACTGTGCAATAAGTCTCGAAATTGGTTGCAAGCTAACATGGAAAAGCCTTGAAAATGGTTTAGTCGGTTATTTACGAAGCCTGGTAAAGACTGTCCCCAGATATGCACTCCGCCATGAATAAGGAGTTTTTGTCACTGCTCCATACAAACTTAGGGCGCGTTTACGCAGCGACTCGCCTTTACATTCTCATAGCTAGAACTCAATCGCGATGGCAAAGGTGACATTGTTTGAGTAAATACTTGCAGTTTTATAATCCGTGCCAATAATATAAAGAATTCCTCATGACGAAACAATTTTCCCAAACGCTTCTGAACTCACGTTATTTTCTGTTTTCGTTGCGAGGCGACAGACATAAAACCGCCGCCATGTTGGAATTTGAGGTGATTTCAAGCTTCTAGCTGCGAGAATGCAAAAGCGAGTGGTTGCATAAACGTGCCCTTACAGAGAGTGAAACAGTAGCGGATCTAGGATGACATTTTAGGAGGGGCGATTTCGCATCAGCTAGGGGTGGAAAGCATAATTTTTCAATCGTGGTCCCAGTTCACAAATTTTAGGGAACCGCGGAGGGTAAGGAAAAGCAAGATTTATGTAACGCGCACTGTTTTTTCATTGTTTTTTTATTTTTACCAAGAAAAGAAGTGGCCGGTTTAGCCATACAAGCATTAAGTTGCCTCGCCTGACTTAAGGCTCAAAGAAATTAATTTGAAAAAAAAAAGCTTTTGTACCATCAATTCCCGTTTAAGCTGAAAATTCTACCCATAATATATTCGTTTTATTCTTCGAGTTTTCTTATTCGATTACTTATTACTTGTTCGATTCTTTATGTCGTGGAGTTTTGTCTTCGAGCTATTATTCTGCTATCTTAAAAATTGAGAAATAGTTCTGAAACAATAGGGCAAAGAATTAACATTTTTTACAGGTTTTTTACGTTGGTTTCGTTTTTTTATTTCACTTTTGTCCATTTTCATTTTGCTTTCGTCTATTTTTGTATTGCGCATAGTATAATAATGGACGAAAACAAAATAAAAGTGGACAGATGCCAGAAAAAAGGGACGAAATCAACGTAAAAAAAACTGTAATAATGATGTTTTTGTAAGTTTGCCTGTGTCTGTGTAGGGAATCATAATAAATTTACGCAGCCCGTGAACATGATTTTAAACAATAATACTGTATTATCAGCTTGTGTGTCTGATTTCGGTTTTAGGAAGGGCGATCGTTCCCGCCTCCTCCTTCTGAATCCGCGCCAGAAGTGAAACAGTAACTCTCCACCATATATTAGGGCGCGTTTACGCAAAAAGGCCTTCACGCTCGCCGAAAGCTATTTGCTAGTCAACCGTTATTTATTTATGATTAGTTTCCCGTTGCTACTAAATGAATGTGATAATAGATAACAAATTGTATGTATTATAAATAACAACACGGATAAAGAACAAAGTGCTACATTAATTTTAAACATTGCTACAAGATTGTTGTCATCTCACGCTATTTCCAAAATTTGCTACTCTCCCTCAAAGTACAGCTTCTAGCAATGATCAAACGTCGGTAGGATAAATAGCTTCTCGCAGCGAGAATTCAAAATCCAACATGGCGTCCATTTCGTGGCTATCGAATCGAAGACAAACCATCGAATGCCGGCATACAAAAAACAGTCCGTCGTCTTGTACAGCAGCATAAATTGTTTTCTTTTTGTCATAAATCGTCATTCAAATGTTGCAAGCATCGTACGCTGTGCCACGAGGCACGAGGAAAAGCTTTGGATCTGCGTCGTTGCCATGGTTACTAATATGCATAGACAACTCGAAAGCCTCATACTCCGGTAAAAGCGAGAAGCTGCCAACAGATTTAGTATTGATCAAGCAAAAGCTAGTGAGCGAGAAAACTGTCGTTGCGTAAACGAGCCCTTAACCCTTTGGGAGGATCTGAATTCAGTGGGTGCTACACAGCAAGAGCCTTCTTGCATGGTCTTAAACAGTTGAGGGGAGAGTCCGAAACGAGAGGGACCTGAGATTGTCTTGCTACTGAGAAAATCACGATGATCATCTAGCGCGGACTAACTGCTACCGAATCTCCTCTTTCCCTGGATGCTTTAAACTATTTGCGGCGAACGATGGAGTCGGATGGAAACGATGGAGTTAGCGCGACAAAACGATGATTGACTTGTGTCATAAAAAAGCTGCTGTATGCACTACCTGCCAGATTGATGGGAAAAGATGGGAGGGAGAAGGAATTGGAAGTTTTAGGCGGAGAAAGAAAGCTGACTTCAGGCTAGATACGTGCCCAACTTATTTTGCGTCTGGGTGGCGTTGGGAATGTGAGGGGGGGGGAGGGGGGAGGCGAGGGGTGAAGAGAAAATGGATATTGTCGCCATTCTTTGAAAGTATGAGCATGATGGCAACCGGTTGATGGCGGAATCTATTCTTTGGATAATCCAGAAACTCACCTTCATGACATATTAGCCCGACTCTTGCTTAAATAAAAATTAAAACTAACTTTCATGACGTATTAGTCCAGTTCTTGCTTAAATAAAAATTAAAGCTCGCTTCCCAATGCAAGTTTTTTTTTTTATTTCACGAAAAAAAGCGCTAAATTTTCCCAAATTGCCCTCCTCACCGATCCAACGTCTGTGACGTCATTTTCTGAACGGGATTGCAAAGGCTGTGACGAAGTGTGATAGGGAAACGGGTTCAAAAATGACAAAACCTGCGAGCGTCATTTTTGCAAGGCCTCATCACACGTAAAAATGACGGATCTAAATCCATTGCTGATCTGGCTCCTAACGACAGTCGATCATTACGAGAGACAATAACTCGTCCAAACATTCTATCCACTCATGTTGGTAGTAAATTCATCAATTCTTGAAGTTAGAAATTATACGTTGATATCAAATTACAAATTGACTGAAAAGTCGCATACAGAGAGTTGGAGCTGGCAGAGCAAACTGCCACTTATGCCTGTCCACGAAAATAAATAACAAGCACTTTCTTTACTTTTTATAAAAAAATGTTTTACTGTGAATGCAAAGAAGATGTAGCGTATGAAACGTTATTCCCTGGCTAGTTGGTTCAGCTTCAAGCGTTTCAATTTTCATTATTTTATTTTTTTATGTTTGAAGAAAAATTCGTCGAATTCGCTGGTATTGTTTTTCCTCTTTTGTTTTGGCTAACGATGCAGGGACTATGAATAGATCTGTAGCTGGAAACCGGGCGTTTTGCTTTGTGCAACCCGTCTCTTTCACAACTGCGTAAATTTTCACTTAACGCAAATAAGTAAGCAAGCTGGAGGGGTAAATTTGGGAAGAGATTTGCATTTACCTTTCTTTTCGTTGTGTGCGCTTTTCGTTCACCGTAGCTTAGAGCCTCGACTTAACATTAAGAAAAGTGTATTATACTCACTCCGAAAATCATCCTTCTCTTTAGCTAATTAAATAAAAGTACATGTACGTAAAAACAAAAGCAAGAAAAAAAACACCTTTACAATGTTGCAATTTGAATTGTTTGCTAATCTTTTAAACTCAGTGAATACAAAGCAAAAGATATCAAAAACCAAAACTGGTAAAAGGGACCGCCAAGTCCCGAATGGTTCGACCGTTCAGAGGAGTGATATCAACACACCAAAACATTCGCCAACTTAATCGCACCGACTAATAGTCCGAAGGTGACGTCCAAAGCATTATTACCGTAGTTAGCGACGGAAGCAATGTGTGCTGGGCTATCCGTTGCAGTCAGTCGCTAACTACGATGGCCCTGGAGGCTCTCTTCGTCGTCGGAACGGAGCAGTGTGCCACAAGCTTGCGTGCTTGTGGCACGATAATAAACCAAGCTTGCTTGTGGCACGCTAGTCCGTTCCGTTCCGACACGTCACGTCGTCGACCATCAAATTTATGTTTAAATTAAAAGCATGTAAATTAGAGGATCCTCGCATACTGCTCCGTCCCGTTCCGTGACGACCCCTCGGCTGACGAAAGGGATTGTCGAGGCAGAATCCTTTCAGTCAAAAACTGATCCCTTTCGAGAATTGAACGCACCTGCCGTCAGTCGACGGCCGTCGTCGTCCGTCACGCGTCTGCGCAGAACTCCTTTCCCCTACTAAATATAGATGTGAACCTATTTCAGTTGCCTTCTGGACTTAAACCCGTCATGCTTGAGCGTAAAGATTTAATGCCTAATTTACTACGACTTTGTATTTAAGTACGTACTTAAGGTCACTACAAGTCCTTCATTTGCATTGCCAATTTGGGCGCGATCAAATTTAAAAGTTTAGCGTAGCCGACTGAAACAGTTAGCGATAGAAGCAATAAGCGCTGGACCATCCGTTGCCGTCAGTCGTCGGAACGGAACGGAACGGAACGGAGTGGTGTGCTACAAGCTTAAAGCGTGTGGCACACTGCTCCGTTCCGACGACGAAGAGAGCCTTTAGGGCCATGATTGTAGTTAGCGACTGACTGCAACGGACGGCCCAGCACACATAGCTTCCGTCGCTAACTATACGGTGGCCCTGGAGGCTCTCTTCGTCGACGGAACGGAGCAGTGTGCCACAAGCTTTATGATGAGGACTGTTACTTTGAAAGGAAGCTTTCCGGAATAGTGCTTTTTGGTTGTTGTTTTGATGTCTATTAGGATCTGTCATTATGTTTTGGCCAGACCCATTTAGTTAACTATAGTAATTGGTGATGTAAGGTTTGTTTCAATTAAGACCAAAGAAGTTACTCATCCCAACCTTCTTCTCCCCCTCCCCCTTCGTACGGCCCCTTCCCTAAAGTTGGGAGACCTTACAATACCATTAAATTATGAAGTACTGTAGTTACAAGAATAAGGTAGTAAATTGCATTGGATTGGAAAAGCAGGTGGAAAATTTTTGAAAACTTTTAACTTTTAACCCCAAACTTTGGGAGTCTATAACTGAAAATGGGTTCATTTCCGGGTCCATGTCTATAGGACTTTTTTTTTGTCTAATTTTCGAACATGAACTACATCCTGAAAATTTGTATACACACCTTTTTGTTAATAAATACAGATGCAAACCTATTTACGTTGCCTTTTGGACTTATATGTCAGACTGCCTCAGCGGGGAATCGAACCCGGGACCTTTGAAATCAAAGGCCAAGGCCCTACCGCTGAGCCATACTGACACGGCCTTAGGTTTGCATCTGTATTTATTAAACCAATCTCGAGCCCAGTGGCTTTCCATCGCGTATAAACCTTTTTGTTACACCCTATATAGTGTGACGATCTTCTCTGCAAGATGGTTTGGATGACCCCGCACAGCTGGACGGCTGGACTTGAAAGGGGAAGTCGGGAACTGGGGACGGACGTTGGAATCAGGAATTATAGCCTAAACCTAATTGCGGATGTTCCTAACCGGAGTTGGAATGTGTTTACAAGCTTTAGTGAACGCTGGATTTATTGTTGGGTTCGCCTGATTTGCGGGGCTGGGTGATTGCAATAAATTTATTGCAATAAATAAATAAATCGGATTGCAATAAATTTGGAAGGTTACGCACAATTTGTTTTTAGCTGAGTTTTGGCCAGTATTGGAACATTTATAGAAAATTCGTTGACTAAAGGAGCTTTACATAGCTGGATCTCATTGCAAAAATCTTAGGTTGAAATCTGGGTTGAATTGAAGTTGGGGCGTTGGGGAATTGGGAAATTATAACGTCGAATAAAAATGTCCGAAATAATCCTTGGATTTTGGGGTATGCTGATGGGAAGAATGGCGGCATGGGAATGAAAGATTTAAGTTGGGAAAGAATCCGGAAGTCAAACAGCCACGAGATTTACAATGGTTTTACAATAAATTTGACTAATCGAATGCGACATTGTTACACTGTTGTAAGAATGGGTGTGTCTTTACTGCTAAGCTTAACGCTAAGCCTTGACTTGAGCTGCAGAATGGTAATTGTCGGTGCAACTCTTGAATGAAGTCATTGTTAAAGTCTTGGAACAGTAGGGCCTTTATAGGGCTTCGTCGGGTAGATGACCGGTAGCGGCTCATGCTCGCTAAATCCCTTTGAACCCTTTGTATCAAAAGTAAAAAAATGACGGCCAGTCATGAATGACGTCAGAGTTGTCATAGGAGCTTCACAGCAGGAAACAGTTCGAAAATGGGCCATATCAGCATGGTGCAGCATTGCTGAGTGGGGATGGAAATGCGGGGGGGGGGGGGGGGCGGCCCCCCACGAACAGGCAGTCATTATGACAAACGCAGGTATTAATGCGACACGGCGAACAAGTTCATTCTTTTCACGGCAGCAATGAAATGGGGGGAGTAAGGTTATTCTTTGCACGGTAGCAATGAAAAAGGGCGAGCAACCGGCAATATGAAGGGTAATGTTGATTAGTAGTAGCTAGCAATCAGTAACAAACGAAATATTACGTGTATTGTTGACGGAAAACTGGGCAATCAAACTCCTGGCCACAACACCAGTCCAACAGCAAACGGGGCAGTGTGACAACATGTCTTCCTAAAAACCAAGAGCAGCTAGTTATAAATATTATTATTAACAAATTCACACAATTTATAATATTATTATTATTATTCGTATCACTATAGCGGTTCATGTAGGAGGGACCATTAAAATAGAGGGAGTGAATTGGTTCTTCTCTTCTAAATGCACGTTGAGATGGAGTCTTGAATTTCTATTTTATAGTATCTTGGAATTAGCTGCTCCATCTTGACCGTAATGTAAATAAACGCCCATCTTAAAGTGGCACTATCACCGTTTGAAAAGCGAACGAAAACACCATTGCGCCATCTAGCGGCGGTGATATTGTTAACCTTTACAGATGGCTCCCAGGTGCACGAGGGTCGTACCAAATTTTCACAGAATAATTAAGAAGGTCGTAGCTTGTTTGTTTTGTTAAAAGAAATGCCGTTGTGCATTTCTTCGCATGGTGCTAGGAAACGCTAGATAACTAGATAGAGTGCTAGGATAGCTCTAAATGTTGCCACTTGCCAGAATATGCCTACGCTTTCAACTGGTGATTGTCCCACTTTAAATAAGAACGGCGTAAACAAATACCAACTTTTACACTGCGCAACGAGCCGAACTACATTTTCTAAAGTTTTAACGTGCCAGGCTCGCTTTTGATGGTTTTACTATTGATACTAGTGCACGATGCTGGTGCGTTGCTGAGTTTAAAAGGCATTGTAACATTAAAGAAACAAATGTAACTGTAAATTTTATTAATAAAGTAATAGGATGTTTGTTAGTTAAAAAACTGAAACCGACACGGCCCCCACCCTCCTCTAAATTTGTATTACACTTTTCTATAAGGAATTTAATCTGAACATATTTTAACCCTTTTAGCTATTTTTAATCTGATTAAAGGCGCATGCATCCCTGTTGGCATCTCGATGTAACTCAACGAAATATTAACATTTTATTGTCGCATTTAACTACTACAGGAATACACGCAATCATGATAAAACAAAAGTTAAGGGCACACATTAGTCTCGACACCGTGATGCATGAGGGAATAGACCTCCTCTCGAATCCCATGCTCCGTTAGCTGCTATTACGAAATTAAAACGGCAGGTAAAAATTAGGCCAAAAAGCTGACAATTACGCCCAAAATCTAAATCTAGCCCTATAAGCTAACACAGTTTTCATCGGCAATTGTGAGATTACAGAAAATACGATTAGAGATACGATTACATAAAATACAAAATAAAGCAGCAAATATTTTATTTGCGAACAGATACGTGCATAAGACAAAATACATTTTCCGTAAGTTAGAAATTTTAAATGTGGGTAAACTAAGGGAATTTACGATAATTAAAAATAACTTCTTTAAAATTGAGGACAAACGTATGGCTAAACTGGAAAATAAGACTTATCAAACTTAAAAAAAATACATTTCTTCCAGAGCTCACAAGAAACAAATTATATGGGGAAAAGTGAGAAAAATGTTACGTACTACTTTTGGCAAGTAAAATACCAAAAGAATTTTGGGAAATTAGCAATATTGGACAAATTAAAAAATGACAAACCATTGGCTTCTTGAAAACGACTCTGCTTAAGAAACAATTGAATTTTCTGTACAAAGGATTTATTTTTCATCCAAAACTTACCGTAGTTTTGTAAGACTCATGCTATAAATTTTTTTGTGTATTGAGTTAAATGTTTATGTAAGAATACTCTTATGTTAAAACATGCCAACTACACACAAGCTCTTTCTGTGCTACGTAATGGCCTTGGAAATGTTTTGTAAAATAAAAAAATAAAAAAACTACTTTCATATTGTATAATAGAAATCGCTGTTGTAGTGCGTTATAGAGGTGTGCGCCTGAATATTTTTGTTGAAAAGTGGCGGAAGTGTGCAGAAGTGTACTAGGCAGTCGCTGCAGCCGCTTGTTATTTCCGTTTTTCACATTCCTGCCAAAAGCAGGAGCGTCACGAAGAAACAGCCTCCAATACAATTCTACCCTGCGTTCCACCGTTCGTTCTGAGTCCGAACCCCTACGTAGCCAGTTGTTGAAGTAGCGTCCGTTTTTATTTTTACGGAAAACGTACCTTTAAAACTACGCTGTGTTAGTTTTTACCTAATAAATATTTGTAAAAAATATCCCTTTTGCTGCAAATTGTCCAAGCACATGTTAATGAGCAAGAACGGGCGTTTAAACGGAGTGAAAACGAGGAAGGCATTTTGTTTCTCGAGCCAAGGCCCACTGGAGTAGAAATTGTGTTCCTTGCCCCCCCCCCCCCCAACTCTATGTCAGTTCTCGTACTTGCCAGGAAGTTAAAGCCCAGTGGCGCCTTTAGGCATTAACGCCAGTATTGACAAATTGGGAGTTTTACCCCCAGATCCAGAGGTTTTGATTGCTGTTGAGGGTGACAACGGTGGTGGAAAATATTTTGGGTGGGGGAAGGGGAGGGACGGGGGTCAAAAAAAATTTAGGGGTAATTCTAGGATAGTGGAATTTATTGGTTTTACTTTACCCTGTAATCATTCATTGGTGGTTACTCTGAGCTATGGAATTCTTAAGGAATGAACGTTTTACTAAATGCACGCCTTAATAAATGTAGGCTCAGAGGCGTACAAAAGGGGGCGGGGCGCAAGGGGCACGAGTCCCCCCCCAACGAAAGTCAGGCGCCCCCATGTCACAGGCCAAACTCGTCCTTAAGTGATGTTTTGTATAATAATAAATGTCAAAAGTATTTCAAATTGTCATGGAGACCCAAAATTCACAATCTCAAAATTCTAAAAAAAAATTACTGCGGAAGATGTTAAAAAGTTGCAGCATTCTCCCCCCCCCCCCCCCAAAAAAAGTTGCTGAACATGCTGAAAAGTTGCTCCACGGGCCCAAAAATGCTCTAAAATGTGCGAATTTTCTGAGCTCCGGCACCTCCAGCTGGTTATTAATAATTTGTTTTAGGGCCACAAGGCACTGTGCCACCCCCACAAAAAAAAATCCTGCGTATGCTGCTGTGTAGGCTTATGTCGTAAATTGCAATAATAAAACTTATGTTTTGTCATTTATTAAGCAAATTGTGCTATATCGACTTTCTGTACGTTTGTTTCTTTGGCAGTACGCAATGGAAAGTTAGTTGTTGCTGACATGGTGATTTTTTTTCACCTGATTAACCTGATTTGTAATTTTTATGTAAAATTGCAAATCAGGAAGGGTAAAATTAAACAAGTTTCATTTTCATGACTTTCGCCTTAGGAGTAATGTGATGTAATAACAGAGTTACTACGGTATTTTATTTCCGTCTTTATTTTTGTATTTATTTTTACGGGAAACTATTTTTTTTATTAACTGCGGATAACAATACTTTTGTAGGGGGTTTCAATAGGGGGGGGGGGGCAGCGCCATGCTTTTGAGAGAAAGTGCTTGCAGGCATCTGGCAACACCGATTAGCGCACTAGGCACGCGCCTAGGACCCCGAGTTAATTGGTGACCCACAAATGTAATTTTTTTTTTTTTACAAGTAGGTGTTAACCCGTTTCAAATCGTACCGCACTTTACTCGTCATTACCTCACCTCGCCGCCTCCCGCAAGCCACGGCCCTTTTGATCTCGTCATGGGAAGCGGCTGTGCTCCCCCAAAGACTCCCGAGTCAGAATCATGAAGGACGATCCCTCCGACTCAAAGCACTCCGATCCCTATCCAGCCACACTCCCCAGATCCACGTCACCGGCCCGATCATCCAATCAGCTTCGGGGATGTCGTCGATCCCCATTCAAAGCAGTGACTTCGGACAAACGCAGACGATATGCCTCACCCGCTCCACGATATCGTGGTCGCGTCAAATATTGACATTCCGTTCTTCCCACAACCCGTGGCAGGTCTCTTACGATACTTTTACTCACTCCATCATAAACACAGGCTTCCTACCCAAATTCCGCCATTCCCCACTGACCAGCCCGCCGCCATGAGACACCGAATCACCGTCATCCGCCAACCTATCCTCAGAAATTCAGGCTCTTCTCGACAAGCATGCAGTACACACCGTTCCCGCTCCGATCTCCCCGGGATTCTACAGCAGCATTTTCCTTTGTCCCAAGAAAACGGGGGTTTTCCGTCTGATCTTCAATCTCAAACCACTAAACCAGTACATCGACAATACGCACTTCCAAATAGAAACAACAGAATCGATCCGTGCATCACTACGACCCAACAACTGGTCAATCTCCCTCGACCTCGCCGATGCTTACCTACATGTTCCTCTGCATCGATCTGCCTCGCACCCGTTTCGGTTCCTTCACAACGGCGCCGTATACGAGTTCTGTTGTCTACCGTTCGGTTTAAATGCGGCTACGAGGATCTTCACCCTCTATCTCCATCTGTTCCTTGCTCATCTCCATCAACACGGCATCCGGGTCCATGCCTTTCTCGACAACTGGTTGCTCCCAAACCAGGATCGCACCATCCTCCTCCACGATCTCCACACCGTCACATCTCTTTTACGACCCCTAAGATGGGAAATAAACATGGTGAAATCACGCCTTCTCCCTAGCAAGACATTCACGTTTCTAGGCGTCTTCGTCGATCTGCTCCAGGGATTGGTCCTCCATCCGTGGATCGCATTACCAATTTTCTACACAACGCCTGCGGTTTTCTTCGTCAAACCCATTACACGCTCCGCGACCTTGACTCCATAGTAGGTTCTGTCCTTATAGCCGGTGGATGGCCCAGCCGCTTCATTACTTCCGAATCATGGAATGGGGGAACCCAGCGATAGGACTCACGCTTCCTCCTCGATCCCTCAGTCTTTATTTTCCATCCTCAACCCTCTACTGGTGGATGGACATCAACAACCTCGCAGCTTCGGTCCCCTTGCATGAACCGATCCTGGATCTCCACCTCTTCACCGATGCCTCCAATCATTGATGGGGCGCACACATAGACAATCTTACAGTCTCCGGGACATGGGGATCGGCCGATTCCTAGCACATCAATATATTGGAACTGCGAGCCATGCCCCACCTTCGTCGAGGGGGTGGCACACTTTCCTGGTCGCTTCAAGAACTGACATCATTTCACCTCTGTATATCCCTACGGGTTCGATTACTTCCCTTACGCATACCAGGGAACCGCAAAACCTCATGGCCGATGCCTTGTCTCGTCGAGCACTGTCTACAGGGAATGGACTCTTCACTCGTCGATCTGCGAAACTCTTTTTGCTCTCTGGGGACGACCAACCCTGGACCTGTTTGCCACGAGGTGGAATGCTAGACTTCCCCTCTTCGTCAGCCCGATCCCCGATCCCCGATCCACGGGCATGCGCCACCGATGCTCTTGCACTGGACTGGAATCATCTGTTCGCCTACCTGTTACCACCACCGAAGCTCTTACCAGTGGTCCTACGGAAAATCAGCAACTCCTCAGGCAGGTTCCTTCTGGTCGCCCCGGATTAGCCAGCCACGGCTTGGTTCCCAATGCTTCACGACCTCCTCATCGATTGCCCTCGATCTCTGCCACTGAGCCAGGATCAACTAACCCAGTCCAACGGGACACGTCGACATCAATGGCCACAAGCCCTAGGACTTCACGGGTCGCTACTATCGTCCGACTCCTTGAAGAGACGGAAGTTTCTCCGATCCAGGCCAACAGCATTGCCTCCCGCTCAGTCCAATCCTCTACATCCAAGATCTACAACAGCCATTGGCTACAATGGTTACATTGGTGTTCTAAGCAACCCTCCCTCCCTCCCGAGTGCCGCGAGCCCTGCAGTACATTCCCGGGGAGGCCTGAACTCTTCCTGAATTCGACCCTGACTTCGGCGGTGTTAAATCTACTGCCAGGATCTGACACCTACTGCTTCTCTCCCAAAAGGCCTTGTACAAATGGTGAAATACAAAGTGAGAGTCACAACATGGACTAATACTACGTCCTGCGGACATATATGGCATTTATTCGCTCCTGGAAAAACTCATTTTACCTCTCTTTCGATGGATGGCAGTTTTAAATGTGTTCAGGTTCGGAAACAGGTTTTCGGCCATTATGGGTCTTTTGAAAACTGAGGTTGTCTGCTTCACGTTCATGCAGTAGGGAAAGCATTACCGGAAGTTCACTGAAAATAGGATTTATTCCTGGTTATGTGGAATAATACTATTAGAACAGTTGAAATTTCAGCAAAAATCCGAGTGTCTATGACAGCTGGCTGAGGAGCAACGAGAAGAATTTGTTTCCGAATTCTGACAACAGATGGCGCAAAGTAAATAGAAATATATAAAGATTTCTGCCTTTTTTTCTTCAGCACCAGTTTCAGGACAAACTTTAAAAAATTTGAATATCCTTACATCAACCTTTTTGTGGTAACCTGTTTATTTAAAAGGATTAATAATTCTTAACAACGCGTTCGAAACGCAAGTGGCACCACCTCTAGGTGAATTGACGAAGTAGTACATAAAATAAGTTGTTTTTTTTCACAAAATTCGTTCATTCAATGACACCACTTTTCAAACATTTCGTAAACATTTCTCTTTCATACATGCGTTGTAGATAAACAGATTCACAACGCATGTAACGGAGGTGACTTCACATTTTTTAAAGTTCGAGCTTAGTCCTGTTCTGTCTTTAAAAACAGCTCCACATCCATTAGGTTTTGCGCCTTTGGACTAATAAACTATATTAAATTATAAAAAAAAAAGTGTTTCACTATTTTACCTGGGGAAATCGTGACAGTTTTTTTTTTTTATTAGAACTTAATGCCGTTATTATGAAAAATGAGCAAAACACAAGGGGGAATGTTTAATGGAAAATTTTGTTTAACGGGGGTGTTGAATCGGGAATTTTGTGTCCGTGTAGTGAATGTGTTTGTCTGTTTAGGACATGAAACTGTTATTCGTTCCCCGATTTGTTTTCTATTTTGTGAAAAGTAAGTTATTCCGCGGCAAAACATCTCTCCGATCACAGCAGTGTGAAGGAAACCAAGGAATCCGGCATTTCCGTGATATCCGGTATATGAAAAGCGCATTTTTTTTTTTTTTTGTGGGGGTGGTCACATTGTTTTTTAACCTTGCATGGGGGCGGTCAAGATTTTATCACGGTTTTGAAGGGGGAACCATCGAAAATTAGTTGGTCACATTTTTATTTCCTACAACACTCCATAAATAATGACCGGCTTGATCACGCACGGAGAACACTTTGTTCAGATTGTGGATAAATACAAGGCACAACCGTTCCAGGATACTATAGGAGGTTCCTACCAGTTTTCTAATCGCGTACGGAGTTTAGTTACATGCCATCACGATGCTATTGTCCTTCCTGGTCCACGGCGCAAGGCAAAAGCTACGGGGGTTCTCTAAATGGATATTACGAGTTCAGCAGGGAAGCACCGAATTTTCTAAGGGGGAGCTTTTACCCTTCAACGCCGACCTTGATGGATTGGTCGTATCGGCAAGGCTATGTCGGTGATTTGGAGAAAGACTGATTTCGGGTTCGATTCCGAGTCGTGCCATTCAGAAGAAAAGCAAGTGAATAAAGGGGTTTCCTGTACTAGCAACGTTGTTTCTACTGTATACTTTTTTTTAATTCATGTAATTCCCATTTATTTCATATCTTTGCCTTTCCTGAATTGGTCGTTTTGCATTAATACGTCAAGATTTAATTTATATAAGATTTTTTTTTTTTTTTTTACAAGATTAGAAGTAATGAACTGCCAAGTGAGTACCAGTGTACTTTTTAGCGGATGAAACTGATGGTGTTCCGAAACGGCCACCCATACTGAAGTCCGGGGGTAGTAGCTCTTACAGTCGCAATGGTCGCAACGTAACGTCACCTAGCGCATATAGCGTTCACCACTTGACAAGGATCGCAGAAGCGCAGACAACATGGCGCTGGAAATCGTAGCTTAAGCCGGCCCACATCGGAGTTCGAAGATGCCGGCAAATAAATATTGCGCTGTCGCAAACTGCCAGAACAATTCGTGGCGTTTCTACAAACCGCATATCGTAAATGTTAGCTAATACAATGCACCTTCACAAAATTCGCCCTCCCTCGCTCTCCTTATTGTCGTTTGCCAGCCATTTCTAAGCTGCGTGATCGCCACGTACGATGGCTTATTGGTACACGCAACAACTTTTTTCTACACACACAACACTTAACAATATGGCCACTGGCGCGGGCGCCGTTTACCACGTATCGTCCTAGGTTGTAGTATGTCTTATCTGGTGTTGGAACGCCGAAGTTCCTGTTTCATTATGTTTTGTTTATGTAGAAAAGAATTGTTGTTTGTCCCAATACGCAACCGTAGTAACAACACGCGTTTCTTCCCATTTTGCCCTCCAAGCTCGTGCCCTCGCCCAGCGTCTTATCATGAGGGCACGATTTTGGAGCGTTGCTTTCCATAAGAATATGCTCCTCCCGTAACGGTAACGAATTGAGTATATTTTTCTAAACTGAAATCAACACTCCGAATGTTTTAGAACCCTCACAGCCAGATTCCTTCAAGTCCACACGTTAATGACCCACGTAAATGTGAACCCTCCAGCCACATTCCTTCCAATCTAACCTGCTGTCTTGGTGCTGCGTGACGCTAACAAAATTTGTAGCGGAATTTAAGTGACACTTCGCAGGAAGCGTGTCACTCTGACGAAGCGTTAGGGGCATATTAGTGTAGTTTTGTTGCTAACTAAAGTAAGAGCTTCGTTGTTTGGGTCTTATTGTTCAGCAGAGTGTGTCCGGGAGTGTTATAGTCTTTATCCGGGCGCGTGTTTGCGGGTTGGGGCCCGGTATTAAACCAAATTGTATTGAATTGAAATAATTTTTTTACAGCTAGAACTTATGGAGGAGAACGCGGGTTGGCTTTACTGACGATTACAATAAAAGCAACTCAAATATATTAGAGTTACTTTTTTAATTTGCGCGTTAATTTTAAGGATTAAAAAATCCGTAACGAGATTTTATTTGACATTATTTTCTTTTCTATTCCTTGACTTCAAAACGGTATTTACCTGTAGTCTCGGCCACCACGGGAATTAGTTCGTCCTTAAAGGGGGATTGCCACCACATGACAAGTTGCAGCATCTATAGCCATTTACCGTTATCAAGTTCTATCTAGCCCTTACTTGCAACAGGCGAAGGAACACGCAAATAAATTATTTTTTACACAACAAACAAGCCACGTGCCTCCTTAAATATTGAGTGTAAAGTTGGTGTGCCCACGTGCATCAGGGAGCAAGCGGTAAAGTTAAGCCTAACGACATCACGACCGCTTTTTTCCCAGCTATCGACCGTTTTGAAACGCAGATTTTGACTGCTAGATGGGTGCCATCGAGTGACAGTGATATCGTTAACCTTGACCGCTTGCTCCCTGGTGCACGTAGAAGCACCAACTTTACATTAAAAAAATTAGGAGGCGCGTGGCTTGTTTGTTGTGTAAAAGGAAATTTCTTTGCGTATTCCTTCGCTTGCTGAAATCAAGTGCTACATAGAACTAAATAATGGTGACGGTGCTATAGATACTGCAATCTGCCATTCGGTGAATATACACGTTATTTAAATGGAACTGCTGGGAGTGAAAGAATTACTGTCACCGAATGACTAATTTATTTCAAAAGCTTGGTTTTTTTCAAAATAGGTCGATAGTTTAGTTGTGGGAATCGATCTCGCCTATTTTAGGTTTCGAGCTTCTGACTTTAAACATTCGGCTTGCGCGTAGGTTACCAACTTTGTTTCCGGTGCACGTCTTCCTGCCTTTCAAGAGACCAGTTTTAAAGTGTTGCCTAATTTGAAAATTACAGTAAACGAAACTTTCCCATCCGATAAGCCACGGCGAAGAAGAGGTCCACGAAAATTAGTGTCCATAATTTTGTAGTAACAGCAGAGGCGGACTGGCAACCAAAAGGCGCAGGTCCCGGACCTCCAGGTGGCCACTCCACACTCACCCCGTTCCCGATCGGGAAGCTGAAGCTGGCTGATAGCGAGGAGGGGCGCCGACGGCCTGGGGCGGGAGTCCCATTTGGGATCCTGCGATCTGGGCTAGTCTGCCTCTGGAACAGGAGCGTATAATGAATTTGGGAAGGAAGAGTAATGGAGTCTTTTAAATTAAGTTCAAACATATGACTGATTACAGCCCCAAAGTTGACCAATTTGTTCTGTAAACTTACAAGGAATTTAAAAAAAGGTCTTATTCTGTGTAACGATAGCTCAGTTGGCACACACGTACGTGTATAAGTCAAGGAAGGCCCTGATTAAATAAATATATTCAAATCGCTGTAAATCATATAAAGGAGGGAAGAAAACAAGCCCAACAAAGAGAAAAATCATACACTAGAAATAACGTAGTACAGTAAGCCATCTTTATGCACTTACGTTTCATCGGAGTGGCGTGACCCGGATTCGAATTGGCAACCCAATTCGTCCCCAGATCACTGACATAGCACCTCTATTGCCATGACCACTCCTCTACTGGTATGAAGATGACTGACTGAACCCGTTATTAAGGTCACAGCAGTGGTCACAGCAAGGCTCCATTCGACCAAGAATGCTTGCGGCCATAGGCACTGGAGAAAAATACAAATCAGAACAAAGGCTGAATGAAGGATTAAATAAATATATTCAAATCGCTGTAAATTATATAAAGGAAAGAAGAAAACAAAAAAACCTGATATTCGCTGTTTGGAAGGTCCTGATGTTGGTACGAGTTTAAGCTAGGATTGAATTTTTACTCCAATGTATTGACTATAAATTAAAAAGAAGAGCGAATCACGTCAGTTCGTCAAACGCTTGTCGACTCAACTATTTCCTAAAGTAGTATATTAGTCGGTGGTGGGATTGAATCCCGCGTCCACTTGGCTTGGAGCCGATCACTCGGCTGTGAGTGCTCACTTTGTCGTTAAAAAGCACAGATTATTGATGAAAAACCAAGCAGTGCTACAGAATAAAAGACGGACAACGTTTCGAAAATCATCAGTTTTCGTCATCACGTTTTTGAATTGAAATTTTAAAACGTGGCGAGGCCACTAAGTCATCACATGTTTAAAAAGCACAACACAATAATTTTAAAAGAATAAAAAGCCGAAAACCACCGGATTTCCACCGGATTTCCAAGGAGCAGCGGTTATACATTTCGGCCACAGTTTTCTGCTTCTTTTGAGATGAGAAATGATGTTTTTTTGGCTTTATTATTCTTTTAAAATTAATGTGTTGTGCTTTTAAACATGTGATGACTCAGTGGCGCGCCATCTTTTAAAATTTTAATTCATAAACCTGATGACGAAAATTGATAATTGTCGAAACGTTGTTTTCGTCTTTTTATTTTGTAGCACTGCTATGTTTTTCTTTAGTAGTAATGCTCTCCTTGTCCGTGGGCCCTCACAAACCTTGGGGTGAGCGTTGCACTTAGTTTTTTTTCTTTTTCTTTTGCCCGGTCGTGCTAACAGAGATAATTATTGGCCACCCACAATCAACCCGTTTGCGCATTGGTCACATCAACATACGTTATACATTGCTTCCTTTTAAAGGGGCATACCCCTCCTGAATGTCATTGTTGTTACCGGCCACTCACGGTCCGTCATGTGGTTGTAGACTGCCTCCATTTTGATGGTCTTCGCCGCCATTTCTATCATCTGCCGTGATACTTACTGGGCAATAAGTCTGTCAGCCTGTCCGGGGTTTTCTTCTTTTTATTTTTCAGGAGGTACAGATATATAATAATAATAATAATAATAATAATAATAATAATAATAATAATAATAATAATAATAATAATAATGATAATAAACTTTATTGTAGCTCGTGAAAGTTCATATAATCTACAAAATTCAGGAAAAAAAATTGATTGTGCCACAAAGGGCGAGGTTTAGGCGCTGGGCCCATTCTTACACCTAACCCGAACCATCATGTAATTATGCACAATGTCAGCAGATAATAGTAAAAACTAAAGTAAACAAGAAGATGGGATATAGTGGGGATTGGGGGAGGGGGGAGACAGGGGAAAAAAAGAAAAAGAAGGTAAGAAAAAGAGTGGAAGAGGGATGGTAACCAAGTTATGAATTAAACAAGTGACGGAATAATTGAGCTTTGAAAGTTCCGACACTAGAAGAAGATTTAATGACTTCGGGCAAATCATTCCATAACTTCATGCTCTGAACCAGAAACGACGTTTGGTATTTAGTAGTGCGACAGCAAGGGGGAGTCAAGGGGCGGCCATGACTAAATCTTGTTGGACAACTGTGATTAGCCAATGCAGAATAGGATAATAAGATAGTAAGATAAAATAAATTAATAAAATCTATATATGATATAGATTCGGGGTTTGTTTAACATCTCTGTAATGTGTGACGCAATGGCAACCCGGACAACTACACTGTGACTGAGGTTGGCGTTAGTGACCTAGCTCTCGATGCGCCATAAAGTCTCAATCGCCGCACCCCCCCCCCCCCCATCACTCTTCGTTCTTCATTTACAAATAAATTTAAAAAATTTTCAACAAGAAAACTTAATCGCATTAGTTTGACAGCTGGGTAGAACATTCATCCAAGCCTTTCTGAAAAGGAAGCCACAAGCCACAAGTTTCCACCTAGAACGGTTCTTGAGTTACGTTCTGATACGAATGGTTAAATTCCGATAAACAGTCTTAATATTTCTCAAATATTCAAAATTATCCCACGGATTCTTGGCTTCGTACCCCAACTGTGCAAGAGCGCCTTTAACAGACCCTTGAACTTCCCCGTAAAATTTTAACATACCCAAACAACGCCGGGGGGGGGGGCAAATTACGCAACCCTCGTGCTTCTGTTTACCTGTCTATCTTACCACGCGCTCGCGTGCGTCCTCTCCCGTCTTTCCCCATTCTACCTGTACGGGCGTTGTTCGATTTTTCCGGGGGGCTGACGCTGTGACGTCACGGCTGGCCTGTGCACGAATGAGATTGCAGAACGCTTTGCTGCCACGATCCCCGACGAGCTACGAGCAGCCTCCCTCTAGTCGGCGTTTCACGGCGTGGCTCATTTTCGGCCGAGGCCGTAGCCAGCCAACTGCGTCCCGACTTCTCCCGATGGCGTCATTCCACACTGGCTGACTCCACGTGACACCGCAACAAACGCTTCGCTCCACTGCTTCGGGCCATTGTAGCCCTCTTTGACGAAAGTGACAAAACGTGACAGCAGTGACTTTGTCTATAGCAAATGTAGTTCTTTACTGAAGTTGTCACTGGAACCGTGACTTTGTGTTGTGCCTGTGTCTCCTCTTACGGTTACTATCCTACATTTTTGGCGTGGCGACCAAAAAGTTGAAGAGGAAAAGTTAGTTGGCTCGTAGGAGGCAGCATCAGTGCTGCAACTCTTGTTTTGTGCGTGGCGTCAGGGTTGTTTTGGATTTGTTTTTTTAAGTTGTTGTGGCTCTTGGGATTTGACTTCGGTTTGCGATGACAAGGATGGTGAAGTTGAAGAACTGTTTTTTGAAGAACTGTTCGCATGTGCTCGTACAAGTTGGACTCTGCGTCTTGGTTTGGGGTAAGTTTTATTTTCCGTTTTCTTTTCTGTTTTTCCGTAAGTGTTCTACTTTTAAGCCAGGAAAAAGAAAAATCTGGGAGGATCTGCGCCACTAATACGTAAAAATCAGGCTGAAATTCGAAGAAAAGCGCAAACTTATGTTTTACCGTCTTTTTTTTTTATACGGATGTTGCAGTCAGTAATCAATTGATATAATGCATAAATCATACTTTCTCATTAACTTTTCGTAGTACGTACATCCTTAGTTTATTTTGGAGTTTCTTAAATAAAATAAAATGAAAACATGAAATTCCTTAGCAACCAATTAGACCGTATGACGAGCCGGAAGTTACAAGACTTATTTTGTTTCCATTCCATTTACTATCTTGGGCGTTTCCATGCTCTGCTTTGTGAGGTTTAATACTTTGCCAGGTCAGAATCTGGCTGGCGTTTCGTGTCCTTGTCCCGTGACGCCTCGTGCTCGTGTCGATTGTAGCATGTAAATGATCCTAGCAACTTGCGATTGGAATTACGTAAACAAAATTGTCCTTCTCGCCTCCTGGTGCCACAGCTTTGGCTTGGAGCGCGTCAAAAACTTCCAGGTATATCTCGTGTCCGACTGCACGAAGACCTGAATAGATTTCGTAATTGCACCGAAACTTACTATACTGTAACGTTTCACAACAAAACTGCATTTTAAGTTAAAATAAATAAACTAGTTGCTCCAGGAGTTACATACGCTGGCCATGTTGCCACTGTCCCGTTCGTTGTCGCACTAGCATTTGTTTTTGTTGGATCGCAGAGTTTGATTGCCCAGAGCTTTCCGCTAATAATTCACGTCGCAATATTTCGTTAATTGCTGATTTTTACTACTAATCGACATTACCCTTCACACTGCCGGCCACTCACCCTTTTTCATTGTTACCGTGCAAAGAATGAACACGCTCGCCCTTTTTCATTGCTACCGTGCCAAAAATGAACAGGGTCCCCCCCCCCCTTGTTCTTTCATGCCCGGCAAGACTGAACATGCATGCCCTATGGCATTAATACGCTATTCCCTATGGTTCGGCGCAAGTGAAATACTTATATAAATATTAAATAAATCAAGTAAGTTGTCATGATCAGCCGACAATTGTAGCAAATAATTGTAGCAGAGATCAGCTTGATCAGCTGATCTGATCGGTCCCTGGGAAGGAGAACCTAACAAAGTCCCTCCCAGTCTCAGTGCTAGCTAGAGAAGTGTGTGGCTAGGACATCTCAACTGGTTTATTCAGGACGTTATCTCGGCACCCTGCTGTGATCAGAGGTTTCCCGGCTTGCGTCCCCTGCTTTTTTAGTCCTGCTTTTTAGACTGCTTTTTAACCATCAAAAACGTCTAGATTAGTTCAAAATTCAACCGGTTTGTTGGTTTGTTTTCGATAACATAAAAACTACAAAACATTTTCTTAAAAATTTTAATATTTTAAAGAGTCTGTATTTGTATTCCGTCAAGTCGCACAGTTTGACAGTTTCATTAACTTGTTCACGATTTTTTTTCCAGCAAATTCTTTTTTTTTTTACCTTTCGAATACGGTCATTTTGAGGCAGATGTACAAAAATTTTATTTAGAAATCGTTTCAACAAACCGCATGCGAATTTTTAAAGAAAATTTTAGTTAATTCTGGGTTTGGCCATAAGGATTCTGAGTTAGTTTGAACACTGCATCTGAAAGCACACTGTGCTAAGTCAACAGTGATGGCAAGTATTTGAAATAAAAGTATTTTAAAGACTTAACACGTAATTTGCATTTGGATTTAAAATACTTTCGTTTGTAGTTTATTTTAAATTTACTTTCAATGATAAGTATTTTAAATAACGTACACGCTTTAGCGAGAAGAAAGGTGTGTGTGTGGACGGCCAAAATTAAAAATCTTAGTTGTACACGTGACTTCAAACTTCAACGCCAGTTACGTCGCACCCGCAACGCGTGGGCCAGTGTCGGATTGGGCCTCCTGGCAACCCGGGGGTTCCCGGGGAGGCCCCCATTACACGCGGCCCTTGTTTGAAGAAAAAAACACTTGAGATAAAGACTAAAGAATAAATCACAAGGTTTGACGAATGTGAAATGAAAATTGGCATCTTTAAGTTAGGGGGAAACGTTTCAAATTCCCTCTGATTTCCATTTCTATATAATACCGGACTCCACCCCGAACCGCCCTCCTCCCCCGCAACTTCAGGAGGCCATTGTTTCAAAGAAACATCTTTTTTTTATTTTTATTTACTTCTATTTACGGAATTTTGTAGCTTAAAGGGCTCCCCCCCCCTCAACGCACGTCCTTGGTGCAAAAATAATTTTTGAAAAGTTTGAAAAGAATTCGTATGTACGCGCAGATTTCTTAGATATGCGCTAGCTTGCGTCCCTCCCCTCCCCCCCCCCCCCACACCCACCCCCCGGTGCTCCGAGGTGCCCCGAGGCCCCTGCAGTTTATTCCCGGGTGGCCTGACCATTCCCAATCCGTCACTGCGCGCGATGTGCTAAATTCGGTTGGCCACTGTAACGCGGAACCCCCTGCCTAGTGGGGAATGGCGACTGGCAAGTGGCACCATCGTTGTGGCACCCTGTAACACCCTCATTGTTTGTCGTGGTTGTTTTCTAGCAGCAGAACACTGCATCACCGTATGACCCCAGTACATATAAAAAAAAAAAAAAAAAAACATCCTGGGCGATACTATTCTGCAATTCGTATTCGTTAGTTGTATCGTATTCCAATACAATATATACTGTATATATATATATATATATATATAGGCTATGCAGCGCGTGTTTTTTACCTTTGTAATTTTATATGCGTGCCGCAAAATGCCAAGAGAGGTAAAATTTCATTTTACACATCTAATTAGCGTCGGCCTTTGAAAGTAGTGATATCATTCAACCCGGGAAAGGCCGTCAAGGTTAATCCTATCAGCCAAGTTAATAGCACCGAATAAAACTCTGGACGTTAAATGAAACCTTGAAGATTGCTACCGCGAATATACACTCTGAAGACGATGTGTACTAACAGTACACAATGAATGTGTACTTTCTCAGCCTCCACACGAGTTGTGTCCTGGCAGGACACAGTCTGTGGAGCAACAGTACACATTCTCGTCACAGCTTGCGTACTACCAGTGCGCAAATTGTGTACTCTCAGTACACAGTTCGTGTGGAGGCTGAGAAGGTACACATTGATGTGTACTGTCAGTACACATCGTCTTCACAGTGTAGGTCTATATCATTTACAAATCTCTGTAAATGATATAAACGAAAGAGTAAAACAAGCTAGGCAGGAAAATCATACACTAGAAATAACGAAGTACAGTAAGCCATCTTTATTTAACTTTCGAACTATTAGTAGATGCGATTAACTTGGCTAATAGGATTAACCTTGGCGGCCTTTTCCAGGTTGAATGATAGGACTACTTTCAAAGGCCGATCCTTTTTGGAAACTTGGCGGCTTCTCTTATGTACCGGTTTTGGTTGGATTTCATTTAAGTTACACATCTGTGCAAGTATTTTGTTCAATTTACAAACATTCTCAACCAAATTCGATTAGAATCCGATTTGAGAGACCAATCAAAGAAAAACATATTAGAAGGCAATGTTTGGTGTTGCGGTGTATTCTGTATTGGGGATAAAGAAATTCTCAAACCTGCAGTGTTTTGGTTTTTTTTAAAATACGTTAGGAAAAGGTATTTTGTATTTGATCTTAAAATACCTTTATCCTCGAGTATTTTTACTTGTACTTGTTTACCTAGGCATTTAATATTTCTGTTTTAAATACTTTCTAAAAGTATTTTAGTTATCACTGTAAGTCAGCAATTAAACGGCAAATAAAAATCCTCTTTTAAAAGCTAAAAATATGCAAATTTATATTTTTATTTTGCCATAACATCCCACCCGATCCCACTTTCAAAATAAGTGTCGATAACTCCGTGGTAAACTTTGTTTAAAGTTATGCCCTGTTTAGTATTTACCATTTCGCCTCTTTATTTTCATTCCGTCATGTTCCAGGTAATGTACATCTTAAAATATATTCAGTGCATTTTCATTAAAAATTCATTAATATTATCCTTGCGAACTGAGACGATGAATTTGTATCTACTATGAAACGGAAAAACCATAGTTGTTCTATTTTCCTGATATAGATTTAATATTCAATTTAAAAAAAAAGGCTTTTTTACCTACCTTTTTATTCGTACTATTAAAGAAAAATTGTTTAGCCTCACAGGCTTTACCAAGAAACACGTATTTGTTATTTCGAAGTCCTGAAAATTTTAAAACATCTTGCACGTAAATCTGAAGAAATGAAAAATTCTTCAACAAATAAAGAAAAAAAAAACATAACCGACTTTTTTGAAACCATGTTTTCGATAAACAAACTGGCAAGGCAACATAATTGATTTTTTGTCCATTCCCGATTTGCGTTGCATGTATTTCATGTCTAATATGAAAAATTCCATCTAGTCAAAAGCACTCTATTGAAAGAAGATCTTTCCGTATATACTGGGAAAGCAGTAAAACGTTAAAGGGTATGTGCACACAGATAATGCACACAGATAGCAGGTTTTGTTCACCCATATACCATTATAGAGTCAAATCACCCATATACCAGAGTCAAATCGTTGTTATAAAGCCATTTTAAAACGCGTCTGCTAGAAGACATTCTGTTCTAATCGTAGAATTATATAATATACTAGAGGAAGCCCGTGCTATGCACGGGGCCGGTCATGAATTAAGTTTACGGACACATTTCCCGGGACATTTTTCCGGCACTCTTCCCGACGACTTGTCAGATTGATCGACCACTCATGCCTGCCTCTGTTTGCATGCAGGTAGAATGGGAGAGCGCATTCACAATGCGGGCGCAAGGAGGGGAGAAGTGATTGTTCGGCCCGACGACTTGTCAGCTTGAACCTTTATTGAGTTGATCGACCACTCATGCCTGCCTCCTGTTTCCACGCAGGTATAGTGGGAGAGTGCATTTTCAATGCGGGCGCGAGGAGGGGAGAAGTGGTTTTCCTTTTAGCCTTCCTTTTAGCCGGGCTCCGAGATTATTATAGAGATATATCCCACTTCAAATTACAAGTCCTAGTGTTTCGTCGATAGACCTACATTACATGATTAGATCTTTCCCTCTCTGGGTTTGAGGGCCCCAGAAATGCACTCGTGCTCCTAGGTAAAAAAAAAAAAAATTCTAGGTATTCTCCTAGCAAAATTGCCCCTGTCCGTCTCGAGATAACCTTAGCAGTTGAAAAGGACGTTAATTCGAATAAATCCTTTTTTTTTTATTTTCTGGTTTACGTGAAGCCAAGCTCAGCTAATATAGAAGCTGTGGTGCCGGGAAGCAAGAACCTCAGCATCATAGCACAATGGCACAATGGCAATCCCGAACTTGCGTTACTGTCATCATCTTGCCCATAAATCCCGTTTCGCTACAGTAAAAGCATCGGTTAGTGTTGGTGACTTGCAGGGTTGAATACAATCGCTCAACGCAAAGAAGCCATCAACAAACAACCTATGTTATTGTTGTTGTTGTTGTTGGTGGTGGTGTTGTTTAGGGAGCACGAACCCAAACTGGGTTATCTGTCCCACGACGATGAGAGAATGAACAATCTGCGAGAATGAACCACAACTATACAACAAGCACGGTATAACAGCAACTTTGCAAATGCTTGCTTTTGTGTAAATTATGACCAACTTTAAGCATACAAGGCAAACTCTTGAAATTTCGACAGCCTGTTCACAATTTTATGACTGGAAGCCGAGTTGTCTCCTATATTTATAACCCCGGTATTTGTTTTCCCAAACTCATGTTATATTTATAAATAATATTATATTTAAACCCGTCCCTGAGTTGTCAGAATATTTCAGAAAACGAAGAAAGTTCTGTTCTTGAAGATATGAAGGTCACCAGCATTAACTTTTAATCCTATTTAACATTTCGTGAAGCAGAAGAGTTTCCTTTCCGCATAACCTAGCCTTTCCTTTCGTCTTATGTTTACCAAAAAAATAAAAATAAAAAATAAAAATAAAAATAAAACCCTTATAGCTGTCTATCTAAAACGCGGGATTGTGTTTAGGGATTAAGTTGCCTTACGCAAGCTTTCGTGTGTTTTGGCCAAAGTATTTATAATGTGTACAATAGACAAGGGGCATGTAAAAGACACAAATTAGAGGTGGTGGGGGGAGGGGGGGATTTTTAAGAAATTTTTGTGAGGACTATTAATTAAAATTGCCCACAGACAAAACGCAGCACTAGAATTCTTCAAGTCTACAGGAAAACCTTGCAATAACTTGAGAATTTTCGGCAGCATCCTTTCTAGCAGTCTTCTTCCTGCAACACCCAAAGAGGCTTGCTCCTTCACACTACCACATTCCTACTCTCTAACGCACTTTGTAGCATTCAAACGTCCCTCCACTTCACAGTCGGCCTTGAGTCAGTTAGCCTTGTTGTTGTTGGCGCTGCTCACATCCATTCTTGTGCTAATGTCGGTGTTATCGTCTCCCATAACAGGGGCCTTGGGAAGAAAACTTTGCCTTTTAGATCCAGTTTTTCGCTGAAATTTGGTGTCATGCTGAATTTTTTTCGCTGAAATTCTTTGCAGGCTGGCTCCTGTAAGTCCATTAGTCGAACTGATTGCTCTCTGCAATGATAGCCATTGATTCCGAGGCGCGGAGGTGTGCCTCCTTCCTTGTGTCTGACTTGAGCATGACCTTAGTTTGCTCCCAGTTGGTGTTATGCCTGGTTACCAAACAATGCATGGCCACCACTATTTTTTTCTAACTTCCTCCACAGTTGCTTTCGTATGCTCTTTGATTCTCACACAACTTCGGCACTATGTTTCCCCTACATCGCCTTGCGGGCAGTCGCTGCGGGGAATTCAATAGACCACTCCATTGTTGTCGGGAAATCTTTCAAGAACCAATCCTTCTTTTTCGCCTGCATCTTCATTCCTGTTATTTTCAACTTCTTCTCGCTTGCCATATATTTATTTTCACTCGTTTTCATCTCTGACCTAGTCTCGTATCGGTGTTCAAATGCAGCCATGGCATCGGTTATGGTGTCTGCTTCTTTCTCAACACTCATGTCCACTTCTTTCCCTGCCCTGCTCCTCTCCTCTTGATCGACCGTCCCCGTTAGCTAGTGCCTCTTTTTCCCTCATAATTTTGCCACCCAGGAGTTTCCGGATGTTCTTCGGATTACATAAGAAAGAGGAGCTTCCCATCTTGGCCAGTGCTCCTCTCACCCTCTCGCCTCCTTT